>JAGFNK010000058.1:0-173973 GCA_025769875.1 Russula earlei | reverse complement strand
ATCACAACTCGGATGCGTTGACGTGTCAGATCACCCGGACCAGGCATCACTGGCTCAGCTCATACACTGCAGCACGCGTTAGTTACACTGATAGAGTGATTTAGGACAATCGGTAGCTACTTACAACTGATCCTCGGACTTACTTAGTGATCCGTGATGGTAGTTAACTGTACTGCATCCAGTGGTGGTCTCAGGTACTTAAAAACGCCACAAAGTACATAGATCACTTCAGTTTTGTGTCAACCAAACTGAAGTGAGTATTTACACTATGATATCTTATCTCACAGTACTGACGACGCATTGTAGCTATTGTCTGATAGGTACATTATTTATATTAGTTTTGTGTCAACCAAACTGAACTATTGTCTGATAGATCTGCCTGCGATCTTATCATCTGCTGCTATCTAATCACACACACTGCGTCTATCTTCAACAGATGAAGTCCAACGTCTCATCTATCGAGTTTATACCAACATCCATTGATGAATTCAATAGGCCAAAAAAGTTTGTCAATGAGGAGGTAGTATCCTGTTTCTGGTGGATTGTCATGCCAAAAGGCTTTGCCAGTGATTCATTCAGGTAGGTTGTTTTGATTTCGTCGAGTGTTAGAATTCTCATGTCTCTTTGTTTTCATCTGCTTACCTATGCTCTGGTGACTCATTTCTGTTTACTCATATGCACTTATCCATCTGGCTTAGTGATCGCTTACTGATCTGCTTACTGATTGATCGGTAATGGCTTACTCACTACTTACTGGTTGATGACAGATACTAGGAAAGAATGACTCACACGTGAGTCATTTCTGACATTCTCGAATTGCGCTTTACATATTTGGATACTACTGGTTCCCAGCTATGTGCACCCCAAGTTTCATATGAATCAGATCAGTAGTTGTTGAGATATTGTATAAATAGTCTGTGGTACCAAGAAGTCGAGCCTTACACTCGACTTACTCTCTTACAAGCAACAATCATCTTGTCAACATTCTAAACAAACTATAGTGAAAACTCTAAGTGAAAGAGGTCCCTCTCTTCTCTTACATCTACTCTTCCTGAGATAATATCAAAGGACTCAAAGTCTAGTGCTTGAACTAAATCAAGCAACTCTTTCACTAAGAGTGGGTAATAAGATCAGCCAGATCTTAACATCAAGTGATGAGTTGATGTTCAAGAGGGTTAGATGAGGTAGCTGGTTCAATATAGGGTTCAGAGAGAACAGGTAGGTTCAATGTAGAAGCCATTATGAAATGTTAAGCTTGGTCTGATGTCACAGTAACGAGCTGTGTCAGTTCTCAAGCCTGAAGTTGAATTGATAATAAAGTGTGTTTGGATGAACAGGCTGGTTCCTGTTGTAAAGAGTAAGGATCCCTACAGCGGTCGAAGTGTTTTATGCTAAACAGGTTATGGCCAATAGACCCTTCCTAGTATGACTCGGTCTGTTGAGAAGCTAGGGTAAGTTTGTAATAGGATAGACTAGGGCTGGTTCCACTAGCTATATGCATTCAAGTCCATCATTGTCATGACTTACCCCCTATTGGTTCATCTCTAACCTGTCTCTGTTATTGTTCTCTTCTGTCACCCTCGTCCCTTTGGTTACTGTTTCATCCCTTGATAGTGATTGACAGCTGTCACTTTACCTCCTTGTGTTTCACCTTGTAATTAATCTCTTTTTGCTATTGGCTCACCTTTTATCTATTGTTCCACATATAGTACTGTACAGCCTTGCTACTTACAGTATTTAAGCACCTGTAAAAGCTGGGGAATGCCCCAAGCTTAGCTTTGTCCCATTTCCTGTCGCATCCCTTGCCCTGAATACTCTCTCAATCACAACTTGCTTGTGCTGGTTTACATCCTGCTTGACCTGAGCACACCTCAAGGAACCCTTGTGTTCCTCTTTCCCCTCTGCCTCTCTCTCATCATCTTCCTCTTCTGTGAAACCAGGAGACCGACTCTGTCTGCAGACTGAGTCATTGTCTGACTCAGCCTTGAGATGCTAAACCCTTGATCCGGTCTCTTTGAGCCAGTCCCCACTGAACCCTTGAACCAAGTCACAGGGACTTGGCCCCACTGAACTCTGAGCTAACACTCTAATGGCCACAATGCCATAACAGTCATAGACCTTGAACACACAGAGAGAGGAAGGTATGTCTTGAAGAAAGAGAGCTCTTCTCAGTAGAGTGAAGAGAGACTCTTAGGGGAGGAAGGGAGAGGCAAAGAGTAGATGGTGGATGGTGTGTGTGTGTGAAGAGTTGATGAAATGGAGAGGTGGATGTGGTTTGAGGATTAGGAGTGAAGTGGGTTGCAGGCGAATATGTTTGGACAAGAGTAGGTTGGATTCTACAAGAGACCAAGCTTAGGGCTTTGGTCACAAAGTACTGAGCTTATATATACAGGAGAAGCACAGCAATAGCTGCACTTTGACTGTGCAACTAGTATAGTAGGAGTCATAATAAGTAGGAGTCATAGAAATGAGACCATGAATGAGTCATAACCAGGTACTTGTGCTGCACAGTAAGTGCACAGCATTGCACAGTTGAAACTAAGAAGTGAATATAAATGGAAAGAGAACCAAACAAAGGGAAAGTAACAGCAATCCAGTGTTACCTGGACATGTATGGATCACATGATAATGTTGAACCGGAACCAGAACGGATCAAAGAAGGCGAAGACCTTCATACAAGGTTCAAGATCCGCTCATAGATGTTACGTGTTAGACAGAACTTTAGTATATGCGCTTATGGCAATAGGGTTACGCATAGTACGCTATCTATCACAAGATGCAGCCTTATGCTGTGTCTAGAACGTTTCCACATCATGCGTCACTTAATGCGCGATATAGTGGACACCTGTAGTCACCTCTTTTGGACTTAGGAACAGCCCTGGGTCATAGAGGTATAAATACCATACTTGTAGACGAGTATACACATCGCTCTACACCCCAATATCACTTGAGCATTAGCACAACCTCTAAGGTGGGTTGCTTGGCCTGTTAGCTGCGCTCTATGCTGCGCAACAGGTTATGGGCCCTGCAAGCCATGCGCCTTCATCGGCTGCAACAATGGCGAAGCATCCCTGAAGCCTGCATGCTGCGGCGAGCTAGTCTACCCTATGGGGAGACTATGTCGGCTTGTTTGAATACAATACTCTTACTGACGACCTCTAAGCCTTCTTCTAACAGCTACAATGTCGTCGTCTCAACCCTCTGCCCCTGTTGTCCCCATCCTCGATGGCGCAAACTATGGTATTTGGTCAAAGGCTATGAAAGCCTACCTCATGTCCGTTGGACTATGGGGTTATTGCAATGGCACTTTTGAACTGCCTACTGTCCCTGCCCTTCCTCAGGCGCCTCTTGCCGAAGAGATTGCTGCCCAGGCTGTCGCACAGGCAGCTCTGAAAGAATGGAACAAAGGGAATGATATGGCAGTCGGTCATATGGTCCTTAGATCGAGCATCGCGATCCAACAAGATCTTACGTCTTTGGATAACGCTGAGACCATCTGGAATCGCCTTGATACCCTCTATGGTACGGCGACTACCACCAGCATCTATAAGGACTTCAAAGAAGCCATTTCCATTCGCATTAACCCGAGCCAGCACCCTGGCCCTCAAATGGATCGGATACACGCTGCGTTCCAGCGCCTCACCGCATCCTCCCTCATTATTCCTGACGCCTTACAGGCGCTCATCATGCTTGCAGCAATTCCCCCGAAATGGGAAATGCTTGTTCACATTGTCACTCAGAACTATGAGTTAGACAGTCTTAGTCCGAAGGACGTCCGAGAGGCTATTATCTCTCAATATCAAACTGAGATCAATCGTGGAACAAGCAAAAAGCACAGCGCGCAGAAGCTTTCAGCTGTCAAGCGCAAGCACGGTGACCCTTCCTTCTCCAATCAGCAGCAGGGCAATAAGCCCAAGCGCGATGAAGATAAGGACAAGCGCCAGCGTGGCAAGCGCGGCGGCAAAGGAAAAGGGAAAGGCAAGGAGAAGGCTGATAACAGCCATGGTCCCGGACACTCCCACATTGCGGACGTTGCCGCACTCCCACTCCCGACCATTACCACCATCACCCATCTGGGTCCTTTGGGGATCCAACAACGTACCGTCCCAACTGCGACTGATCCTCGCAAACGCACTCACGGCCCTTACAAGGCCTTAAACAAAGCGCTTGATCTTGCTGATGATCTTGGGGTAACTCCCACTATACAGACAGTCAAGACCCTTGAGCAGCGGATCTCGACTCAATCCGCTGCCTCGTCAAGTGCAGTCAAACTTCCGTCGCCCATCCCTAAGCCTATGGACCAGGACAATGGTGACTTCGCCCAAACAAATACGTCGGATTTATTCGACATATACGACGGTATTCCAGAAGGTGCTGCCACCCCTGAGCGTGCTCCGACTCCGTCGGATGAAGCGCTTGATTGGGGCAGCGACCCCGAAGATAACAAAGTGTGCGTGCGCCTCCCTCTCTCCTTTCACTCGCTAAAGAACCTATTAGCATCTCCCCAGCCCCTAAGCGGGCTAGATATGTCTAATAAATGTTCGCTTGTATCATACAATGTACAAATTAGCAAAGGGACTACTTCCCTTCAAAGTGAATGTAACAAAAACTGTTCGAGATGTAGAGGAAAGCACTGTTACGAACCAAGGCCAAGTCCTGGCCAAGGATTGTCCTATTTTACTCAAGAAAGACCTCTCTCACTTTGCATTGCCGACTCCCTTCCATTTTCTGGGCTATCCCTCCTGTGGTACAAGATATTGCTATTGCAAAAGCACTCTAACACGACCAGGCACCGGTTTCCTAATCGGGTAATCATCGCGTGGTAGCCACATGGCCACCCAGCCACCATGGACCCGAAACAGCGGCACAAACTCTTAGAAACTGTTGCATAAATCATCTGACATCATCAAGGCTCCAATGACATCATGGCTGACTGAGCAACTCCACAGTAACCTCATAGGCTCACTAAGCGCCCCACAGTGACATCATAATGATGTCATCGCTCCACAATGATCAGTAATGCGCTCAGTAAGCCTGAAACTTGGCATAAGCAAGTTTATGCCTCTGTAGTCCTATTGGATGGTACCAAAGAGTCTAGAATAGTCCCAGTGCTTTGTAATCGACCCTGTACACTGTATATAAGCCCCAATGAAGCATGGCAGTCGTCAGACTGTCCATTTGTGATACTCTCATACTCCTGGGTACTCCCCTGCGACCGCTCAGTTTAAAGACTTCCCTCATCCTCAAGGTACTCTTCAACGACCGCCTTGTCTAAAGCCCCTTCACTGCACTGGCCTCCAGCCTTCGCCTCTGCCTCTTGCAACACTTACCAGTCCCCATCTGGTACCTCCTCGTCGTTTGGCTCGTCCTCTTGTTCAACGCCGCCTTCGCCGCGTACCATCTGTTCCGACCCTTGCCCACCTGCTCCTGAGTCCTTAGTGATCAGCAGTACGTGTCTTGACAAGCACGACTTGAGTAAAATGGGATCCTTATGGCTCCTCGACTCTGGCGCGTCCGCACACTTCACCTTCGAAATAAAAGATTTTATAGAGTATACGCCGGCTTTGCCGCACGAAAGATCCCCTGTCAAAACTGCCGATAACACTATATATGTGGAAGGCAAAGGCGCTGTGTTGCTTCAGCACACTGTCAACTCTAAAACAGTTGTCACACGCATTTCTCCTGTTCTCTATATTCCGAAAATTAACACTCGGATATTATCTATGGGGGAGTTTTTACAACAAGGGATGCATGCATTAGGGAATAGAAATCATATTTCCCTACGAGAGGATGGACGTATAATCCTGTCCTCTTACCCCTTATTCCCGGGTCAAACCACGTATTGGTTAGACGCCTCAATTGAAAGCGCACAAGCGCATTCTCTTATCTACGCGGTAGATTATGATGTCATTCACCGACGCCTTGGCCACCCATCTAAGGATGTCATAACACGTGCTAAGACACATACCAAGGGTCTCCCTGAAGACCTGAAAATCCCTCAGGAACAGCCAGTATGTCCTGGCTGCGCGCAAGGCAAGATGCCTGCATCTGCGCACCCCCCTTCTGAAACTCGTGCTTCCGCACCGTTCGAGCGTATTCACTCGGACCTTAAGAGTTTCCCTGTGAAGTCGTATCATAAGTACGAATATTTCGTCAGCTTTATTGACGATTATTCCTCCTATGCATGGATCACACTCTTAAAAAATAAAAAGTCGACCATAATGGCCGTCAAGCAATTCCTTGCTATGGTCAAGAACCAATATAAAGCAGGAATCAAAGAGTGGATGTCCGATGCTGGCGGAGAGTACAAGTCCGAGGCCTTTGATAACGTCCTAAAGGACGAAGGAATCAAAATCCTGCAAAGTGCCCCATACACTCCACAACAGAATGGACGTGCAGAGCGCTTTATGCGCACTGTAATGGACAAAGCTCAAGCAATGCGCCTTGAAGCTTGTCTACCTCCCTCCTGGTGGGAATTTGCAGTGAATCATGGGACACACTGTTACAATAGGACACCTGCCAGACGCCTTCAATGGCGTACACCCTATGAAGTCCTAAAGAACGAGGTCCCTGATATCTCACACCTCAGAGTATTTGGTTGCGGTGCATATGTGCATATACCAGAAAAGCGTCGAGTCAACAAGCTTTCGCCCGAAAAGCGAGCTAATGATCTACCTTGGTCATACTGAGGGGATCAAAGCCTCACTCTTCATGAGGCTCCCTAATAATATGCTTTACACAAATCCTACCGCCCTGTATGATGAGACCCTGTACCCCAAATGTGACAAAGTGCGCACTAAAGGTACCACGTGGATTAATGAACCGCGTGAGGAACTACCACAACAACCTGTCGAAGACACCATTCCTGGTGTTAACGACCCATTCCCTACAATCAAAAGTGAGGACGATGAGCAGCCTATACAGGCGCCAGAAGAAGAGGAACGCGAGCAAACACCCGTCCCTCCTACACCGTCCCCTCCTCCTGTTGAAGAACCTGTACCTCTTCGAAGGTCTCAGCAGTTGAGGAAAGTACCTACCCTGTCCTGGCAACGTCTATGGTGAATGCAGACACCCCACAGAAGTGGAAAAAGATGTTTGGCGCACACGCACATGGAGAACAATGACAGAAAACCAACCCGGTAGCTCTGGTGAGGATAGTATGTCAGGATCGGCCATACCAGGCCCTTACCCTCCTGTCGTCCTTGACGATCAACCGCTGCAAGCCTCTGAGGATGAGGTAGAAGACATTCTATGTCTTGCAAGGGAAGGGGGAGTCAAATTTCTGAACTATCTGCTCGCCCAAGCAGTTCCACTAAGTTCAGAAGCACCTGATACTGTGAAGATTCGCGAATGGACCTTTAGGGACATTCTGCGAATGCCAAGTGAACTCCAAAAGGAGTGGAAAGATGCTTGTCGCAAGGAGTTGGAATCCCTCCGCAGACGCAAAGTCTTCGAACTAGTCGATCCTCCCAAGGATCACAAAATAATCAAAAATAGATGGGTATTCGACCTTAAGTCTGATGGTCATAAAAAAGCCAGACTAGTCGCCAAAGGCTTCTCCCAAGTAGAAGGCATTGACTATGACGAAATATTCTCACCCATGGTACGGTTTGAGACAGTCCACCTGATGATTGTGCTCTCAGCGCTCAAAAACTGGCACATTAGCAGACTAGACATCAAGACTGCCTTTCTCTATGGTGAGCTCAATGAAGAGCTCTATATGGAGCAGCCTGAGGGCTTCAAAATAAAAGGCCAAGAGCGTAAAGTCATGTGCCTTAAATGTGCAATATATGGACTCAAGCAAGCGGCACTTGCATGGTGGAAAGCCCTTGACAAGTCCATGGCCTCGCTCGGCCTTATTTGCCTTATGTCTGACTCTGGGCTCTTTGTTAGTAAAGACAAGAGCATCATAGCTATCGTCTATGTTGATGATGTGCTCTTCTTTGGAGCAGACAAAAAACAAATCAATAAAACCAAGGAGCGCTTCATGAAGCTCTGGGAATGTCAAGATCTGGGCGATGCCCAAGAATTTCTATGCATGCGCATTCAACGCAAGTCCGGCCAGATCCATCTGGACCAGACTGAATATCTACAGAAAGTGCTGCAGCGTTTCAACTTGCTTAACACAAACCCTGCTCCTACTCCGCTACCAGAGGGCTATCACCCCTCTCCCAACACTTCCGCTGCTGACCCAGCCTTGCAGTCAAAATTCCAACAGGTTATAGGATCACTCCTATACATAATGCTTGGAATGCATCCAGACATAGCCTTTGCGGTCACTAAGTTGTCGCAACATGCTGCCAATCCCTCAGAGGACCATTTAAATTGTGCATTCTATATTTGTCGATACCTCTTGGGAACCGCCAATTATGCCTTGGTCTATGATGGACCATCCAATAGTGGCTTGATGGCATATGCTGACTCTGACTGGGCTTCTGATCCGACTAATCGGAAGTCCACTACAGGCTATATGGTGAACCTGGCTGGAGCAATATTTTCATGGAACTCACGAGCACAGAAAACAGTTGCGCTCTCCTCCACTGAAGCTGAGTACATGTCGCTCTCTGACATGAGCAGACAGTTAGTTTGGATTAAATCCTTACTAACAGAACTTGGCATTAATCTTGCTCCCATCCCACTGTTTGGTGATAACCAAGGCTCAATATTCTTAGCCTCGAACCCTGTGCAAGAAAAGCGCATCAAACACATTGATTTGCGCTATCACTTCATTCATGAAGTCATACAAAATAAACAGGTGGAGCTATTCTTTATTGAAGAGGCTAACAACCCAGCCAACATGTTCACCAAGAACCTTGGTCGCATCAAGTTCCTCAAATTCAGGGAGCAACTAGGACTAACGTTCTACCCCTGAATGTGGGAAAATGCTCACGGCATCTACCAATGCACTTAGCAAGGGGGAGTGTTGAACCGGAACCCGAATGGATCAAAGAAGGCGAAGACCTTCATACAAGGTTCAAGATCCGCTCATAGATGTTACGTGTTAGACAGAACTTTAGTATATGCACTTATGGCAATAGGGTTATGCATACTACGCTATCTATCACAAGATGCAGCCTTATGCTGTGTCTAGAACGTTTCCACATCACATGTCACTGAATGCACGATATAGTGGACACCTGTAGTCACCTTTTTTGGACTTAGGAACAGCCCTGGGTCATAGAGGTATAAATACCATACTTGTAGATGAGTATACATATCGCTCTACACCCCAATATCACTTGAGCATTAGCACAACCTCTAAGGTGGGTTGCTTGGCCTGTTAGCTGCGCTCTATGCTGCGCAACACCAGTCAGGACTGGTCTTTTCTTCTTCATCAATATCTCATAGTATTATTGTTGTTTTCATGTGACCTTGCACTTGCCATTTTTGGATGTCATTTCAAGTGCAAAAATAAAACTGCTATATCTCAACAGTTTCTCAACAGATTGCCTTGAAACTTTGACAGTAGAACCTTATATGTTGTATCTAGGTGCAGCTAAAATATGGGAGCCCAATATTTAGTTCTTGAAATGTCGATTTTTGGGTGGTGACATGAGTGCAAAACTTTGAACTGCCATATCTCAACTGTTTCTGAACTGATTGACTTGAAACTTCGACAGTGGGATCCCATGTACTGTATCTAGGTGCAGCCCAAGAGTTGGGGTCTGATTCTTAGTTTTTGAAGTTTCAGTTTTTGGGTGTGATCTGAGTTCGAAATTTCAATCTGCCATATCTCAACCGTTTCTCAATAGATTGCCTTGAAACGTGGACAGTGGGACCTTATATACTGTATCTAGGTGCAGAGAAAATATGGGAGCCTAATATTCAGTTTTTGAAGTTTCGATTTTTGGGTGCCAAGCTGCATGCGAAATTTCGTACTGCCATGTCTCAACCATTTCTCAATGGATTGTCTTAAAACTTGGACAGTAAAACCTCATGCACTGTAGCTAGATGTTTCACTCATTGGATGTTCACATTTTGGGGTGCCAACCCCAAGCATGATAATATTACATTATCCCTACAGCTGAATCCATCCATGATATGATATGACTATTACAACTGTACCACACAAGAAGGGCACACTTAAGTTCATGGGGCTGGACAAGGACTGAGGGAAGAGTGAAAGAGACAAAATTGAAATGATGACGCGAGGCATGCATCGAGGCAGCAATAGGCATTGGCACAGGTACATGTGCATGTAGCTTCTTCAGTGAGTCTTTGGCCTCACGTGCGTGTGGTCTCATCGTCGCAAAGGGGGGTGTGCATGTTCTGAGGTGTTGCCATGCGTTGGAATGTGGGCACAGTGCGGGGAAGCAGGAAGGAGGAGTGTGCTTGCATTGTGTGTCAAATGTGTCGTCATGATGTGGTGTTGCCAGGCATCGGCCGTGTTGCTGATATTGCTGCTGCTGCTGTTGTTGTTGTTGTTGATCCTGGTGCTGCTGTCATGGCAGAGGCTGAGGCGTGGTCATTTGAGGCAATGGGGTGGCAAGAGGCAAGGGTGTAGGCGATGGCATTATGGAAAGGCGTGAGCATCTGAGGGGGTGACTTGCATGTTGCTCGTGCTGTCATCTTGTGGGTGCGGCGATGAGGTCTTCACCACTGCAGGTGATGGCAGCGCTCGTGGGTGAGGTTGTATGTATGGATGGGGATGCAGTGGAAGGGGAGGAGTGGTGCGGTGTGGTGCTTGCATCGGCGACTTCTCCTGTGGCAACATCATGGTGGCAGCTGGTGATCTTTCTGCAGGGTGGCATCGAGGTAATGATGGGCGATGCTGGACGTGTGGGAACTCCAGGGACAATGGGAGCAGGCAATGTAAAGGCATGACATTTCGGCAACTGTACCCGCTGTTATGGGGCAGGGTGGGGAACGCAGCAGTGTGGGTTTTGCCTGGAGTCACGTAGAAGCATGGCTGTGTGTGCGCATACGTTGGGCAGCAGAGAGGTGATGTCGTGTTGGGTGGGAGAGCGGGTAAATGCGCACACACACTGAGGGGGTCCAGGGGGCATGGTCCATTCGTTGTGAAGGGAAGTAGGATGTTCACATTCTCAGAAAGCGTTGAAGAGTGTCCTGCCGGTGAGAAGGGACGAGCTATAAGAAAAGCACCAGGAGACCTATGTAGGAATAAGTTGGATCACTTGTCTCTTCTCTCTCTTGTTCTCGTGAAGGGAAGTAGGATGTTCACATCCTCAGAAAGCGCCGAAGAGTGTCCTGCCAGTGAGAAGGGACAAGCGCAACATGTCCAGAGCAACATCGCTCAGAGGTGCCTTGGACTCCAATGTTGAGGATGCAAGAAGTAGACCTGTCTCTTCAAAGGTCTCCCGGATTTCTGTCATTTGATACAAATCATCCTGCTTCCTGTTGCAGTTGCCTCCAGGAGAGACCCGGAGGTTCCACTGTCCAAGTTTCAAGACAATCCATTGAGAAATGGTTGAGACATGGCAGTACGAAATTTCGCATGCAGCTCGGCACCCAATGAGTAGTATAAGGATCTGTCTTGATTCCTAGACCTAGAACCTTATATTCATCAATGTCTTTGTCCTCTTCTGCATAGGGACGTCCTTTGTGGTAATCAACAAAGTACCACTAATCATTGATGTATTTGCAAGGAAGGTAGCTTCCTTTGTATCGGACCTCATATCTGTTAGGTCCTTCCTGGTCTGCCCAACACCAGATGGCAGTCCCTTTGATTCCTGAGGGTAGATCATCCCTCTCTCTAGCTTTGAACCAACCAAACTTGGTTCCTTGCTTCGATTTCTGGTTGAACTTTATGTGTATGCTATGTTCACCTTCGATCTCCAGTTTATCTGCTTGCCACTGCCTTTCCTAGGGAGTTGGGACTTGTGTGCCCACTTACCACTGTCCATGCCAATGACAGTAGGGGTCTTTACAGAAGTATGCGTGTGTCCAACCATGCTGCTCATCAAGAGTCATGTAGTACACCTTCTTCTTGTTGTGGAGAGGTCTGTATAGATTCTCTCCCTTGACTACTTCAGCATAGTTTGCTGACCATATGATGACTAGATCCTAGTCCTAAGGCTTCCTGCCTATTTCTGGTTTGCTTTCACAGCGATGTCTGTGATAGAAGCTCAACTTATGTTAAGGCTCCAAAGTGCCTTAAATAAGATCAATGGTCACATCTATGAATGTGTCCTACCAATGCAGATATGCTTGAGTCAAGCAAGCAATACTCGTGGAGGGGAAGGAGTATTAGATCCTTCTGGAGTATGGCAACAAGATGAGAGGGGCTCTGCAGATGGGGTAGGAGTCAACTGTTTGGGATTGGCAAACTAAGTCGAGCTTAGGGCTCAACTGCTACAGACTGGGGGCTTTATATAGCCCTACAGGATAAGGTTTGTGCTACTGTAGTACTGGTTGGTGCTATAGAAGCAAAAAGGTGGTTCATAGAAGCGAGGTTGCTTCTATGTAAATGATCTCCATGCTGGAAGCATTAAGTGCTTCCCTAGTAGCAATCTCAGTGTCATAAGTACTTTCCTAATCAAGGAAGCAACGTACATGGCAGTACAGGAACATCTGGAACAGAAGCAATGCTACTCATTGCTTCTTCAATACATCTTCAGAAATATACGATCAACACGTTCCGAACGCGATATCAACGAACATAAACGATCAAGATCTGACGCACGCATGATGCAAATGGTGCAGTCCATAGTTCAGGTGTTCCAGCATCTTCCAGACCCCAAACCACTTGGTAACAAGGTGTCCACAATATCGCGCGAGCAATTCTCAGCACAATCGACATACAGCAAGCCCCACTTAATGGCAACCCTTCTAGCAATAAAGGACAGTATTAGGGCCTTCCTAAGGACCCTTTAGGATGACTCTAGGTGCTCTACAATAGGCACTAACATAGGATCAAAGACCCTACAACGTGTTATTAGACTAACTCTAATAACTATAGAATGAACTATAAGGCAATACTAAGGACCTTAATAGAAGTATTAGGGTCGACTCTAAGGACCCTAATAGAACTATATAAGGGCCTTATAAGATAACACTATTCCCTAAACTAAACTACAAGTCCTCCAATGACCGGCCCTAAACTAACTAACAGAAAATGAATCAGGTGCTTGCATGTGTACTAAAAGCAGTGAACACATGGACAGTGAAGGCTCTTACTCATCAAGAGAAGCCTTCTTACTCAGCAGCTTATGGAGCATGACTGAGCATGCTCAGTAAGCACACTCCAACTTCTTACTCATCACTCTATTGTGCTTGATAACAAGGTTATGACTTGTTCTCTATTTAGCAGTTCTCTTGTAGTATATAAGTGCTCAATAAAGTAGCGGACAGTCCTCAGACTGTCCATTTGTTTACAGCACTCTCTATCCCTGGGATACTCCTTAAGGACCATCCCCTTGTGACCATTCTGGCCTCTTCCCTGTGTACCTGCTCGACTCTACCAGTAACCATACCACTTTGGTATTTGTTACTGCTTTGGACTCTACTTCTTGCCCATGCCGTCTTGGACATCTATCAACTCGTCTTCAAGTTAACCCCTTGCTCTTGAACTGGATAGTTCAACAGTGAGTCTTGACATAAGCCCAGTACTTTGTGACCAAAGCCCTAAGCTTGGTTTCTTGTAGAATCCAACCTACTCTTGTCCAAACATAGTTGCCTGCAACCCACCTCACTCCTAATCCTCAAACCACATCCACCTCTCCATTTCATCAACTCTTCACACACACACACCATCCACCATCTGCTCTCTACCTATCCCTTCCTCCCCTAAGAGTCTCTCTTCACTCTACTGAGAAGAGCTCTCCTCCTTCAAGACATACCTTCCTCTTCTCTCTGCATGTTCAAGGTCTATAACGGACTTGAATGCATATAGCCAGTGGAACCAGCCCTAGTCCATCCCATTACAAACTTACCCTAGCTTCTTAATGGACTGAGTCATACTAGGAAGGGTCTATTGGCCATAACCTGTTTAGCATAAAACACTTTGACCACTGCAGGGATCCTTACTCTTTACAATGGGAACCAACCTGTTCATTTGAACACACTTCTACTATTAACTCAACTTCAGGCTTGAGAACTGACATGGCTAGTTACTGTGACAGTTGCTGCCCCAAGTGTCTGGTTCCTTGTGATTGACTAGGCATCTTTGAAGAATTCCCGCCCTGTCTCTCTAGTGATGTGAAGCACCTCTATCACCTAGCAGATGGGGACGTAGGCATGTTCCACAGATCCTGTTGAGAAGCTGGCCTCAGGCCCATTTTTCACCCTTTCTGGGAATCTCTCCCATTTGCCAATGTCTTCCTGTGATCACCCCTGATGTTACGGCGTCATGGCCATAAGAGCGTTAGCTCAAGGTTCAATGGGGCCCAGTCCCTGTGACTTGGTTCAAGGGGTTCAGTGGGGCCAGCTCAAGGAGACCGGGTCAGAGGTTTAGCATCTCAAGGCTGAGTCAGACAATGACTCAGTCTGCAGACAGAGTTGATCTTCTGGTTTCACAGAAGAAGAGGGTGATGATAGAGCAAGAGGGGGGTAAGGGGAACACAAGGGTTCCTCCTAGTGTGTTGATGTTAAGCAAGGTAAAAGCCAGCACAAGCAAGTTGTGATTGAGAGAGGATACAGGGCAAAGGGATGTGACAGGAAATGGGACAAAGCTAAGCTTGGGGCATTCCCCAGCTTCTACAGGCACTCAAATACTGTATCTAACGAGGCTGTATAGTACTATATGCGGAACAATAGATAAAGGCAAACCAATGGCAAAAGGTACTCAAACAATAGATGAAACACAATGGATGAAACAATAAGGGACCATCAGCATCAAGGGATGAAACCATAACTGAGGGGATGAGGGTGATGGAGGAGAACAATAGTAAAAGTAAACAATAACAACAGAGTGTAGAGACAAACCAAACAAGGGGGTAATTCATGACACCTGATATCCTTCATCAACTACTTCAGGGTGTTATGAAGCATCTTATTGCATGGCTAATGAGCCCAACTGTCTTTGGATTGGCACCAATCAACTGACGCTGCTGCCTGTTACCCCCAAATCACAGCATTATGCTCTTTACCAAAGACATAACATTGCTGTCTTATGTTTCAGGACAGGAACACAAAGATATCTGTTGTGTTCTCCTTGGGGTTGTTTTCAATATTCCTCTTCTCAGTGGCCATGCATTAATGCATGTCATCAAAGTGGTGAGCACACTGCTTGACTTTTTGTACTTGGCACAGTGCCCAAGCCATACAAGTGGTACTCTTACCTGCCTTCAGGATGTGCTTGAACACTTCCATGAGAATAAGGCAGTCTTTGTCAACCTCGGTACACAAGAGGACTTTAACATCCCAAAAATCCACAGTCTCCTTCACTACCAGTCCTCAATCATGTATTTTGGCACAACTGACAACTATAATACAGAACAAACTGAGCATCTTCACATAGATTTTGCAAAGGATGCATACTGTGCCACAAACCACAAGGATGAGTACTCACAGATGACTACATGGTTAGAGCATCACAAGAAAGTCCAACAGCACATGGCATCCATTACTGTCATTTTCACGTGACCTTGCACTTGCCATTTTTGGATGTCATTTCAAGTGCGAAATCAAAACTGCTATATCTCAACAGCTTCTCAACAGATTGCCTTGAAACTTTGACAGTAGAACCTTATATACTGTATCTAGGTGCAGCTAAAATATGGGAGCATAATATTCAGTTCTTGAAATGTCGATTTTCAGGTGCTGACATGGGTGCAAAACTTTGAACTGCCATATCTCAACTGTTTCTCAATCAATTGACTTGAAACTTCGACAATGGGATCTCATGTACTGTATCTAGGTGCAGCCCAAGAGCTGGGGTCTAATTCTTAGTTCTTGAAGTTTCGATTTTTGGGTGTGATCTGAGTGCGAAAATTTCGAACTGCCATATCTCAACTGTTTCTCAATAGATTGCCTTGAAACTTGGACAGTAGAACCTTATATACTGTGTCTAGGTGCAGCTAAAATATGGGAGCCTAGTGTTCAGTTCCTGAAAGTTTCGATTTTTGGGTGCCGATCTGCATGCAAAATTTCGGACCTGCCATATCCATATGATCCCTCCCTGGCCCGCTCCTTCGTTACTACTTCCTTCGCTCTTATCCTGAGCACACTCTATGAGCCTGGTCAAGGATATATGGGACACTCTTCTCTATATGGATGGGTAACCAGCTCTTTGTCATGATTTCGAATGCACAAATTGACTTGCTGGTCAACAACGGCGCCATGCAGATGATGTTTCCTCTGCAGGCGACAGCATCAACGGATCGCCATGCAGCTACTTTCCCTCAAGGCCATCCAAGGATACTCCTCTGATGAAACCCACATCTTACCTCGATCAATGTATCACCAAACAAAGAAGGGAGTATTGCTGATCAGCCCAGCGAACATCGTCGGTCAGTTTGTCTTGAAGTAGGCAACTACATCTCTTGTCTTTGCCTCTATGTGGAGGGTCTAATAGATGCCATGTGTTACTTGCAGTAACAATATTGTTCGCAACATGGACAGGTTCCACTCTAGATCCTCTGACAGAGCATGCGCTAGCGATCGCTACTGAGTTAATGAATCTCACAGGTAACTTGTTCATCCCCAGTCATGGGCCTTCCTCCATACTACGATCATCCCCCTCGCCACCATCTTCTGCTCGCACCTCTTCCACTCGCACTCTCACAAGGTCGTGGAGCCTTCCAATATCGCCCATAGGCACCCAAATGAGTGTGTCACCTCGCCTGAGCCTCCGCGGAGATTTCAAGCCAAGGAACATGGCAAACATACACCAAATCATACACGTGCATCCTCACCATCCCTCCCTGACAGCCGCTGAACCATGCTGACTCAAGTTATAAATCATTCTCCTGTTGATCCCACAAGCAGTTGCCGCAGCTCCATGCTTGTTGCCGCTGGTGGTCCCAGCGCCGGATGCGAGAGCGCGTCATCATGCCACCTCCCAACCTCGACCTCAAGGCAAAGCATCCACT
This sequence comes from Russula earlei, assembly GCA_025769875.1. Taxonomy (NCBI): domain Eukaryota; kingdom Fungi; phylum Basidiomycota; class Agaricomycetes; order Russulales; family Russulaceae; genus Russula; species Russula earlei. The sequence goes on along the minus strand of JAGFNK010000058.1, from coordinate 156,982 downwards.
GAAAACTTGGATACAGAACCCCCCCTCTCGCCCCCGCTCGATTCCTTCATGCCCCGGTGTCACCCTGAGTCGAGCAAGGCCAGTCCTTGTCCGGCTCCATGAACCTAAGTGTGCCCTTCTAAAGAGGCCCTTCCCAATATCAACTACAATGAGCACGGACTCGTCAGACGAGGACGACAATGGTGGTGGGCTCCCAGCTTCCGGCCTTGTGGCACCCTGGGAGGTACTGCATGGGTTGGCTGATGTTGCCATTCAACGGGCTGCCTAGGCAAGTCAATGCAAACACCCTTTCAGCTTATTTCATTCTTATGCCAGCCATTGTAGGAGAGTGGCAAAGCAAGTGAACCGCAAAGTCACACAAGGTCGCCTTCTCCAGACCCCAGGTCAAGACGTCGACCATCCAAAAAACGGAGGGTCCATCAGATGCCATGGCACCCCGCATCCTCAAATTCCCTGACGGTATGCAAAACCTCCTCTAAGCAGTCCTGTAAGGTGTCTGAGCCTGCTGACTGGGAAACTCACATGACTTGCACTTGCCCCCACCTCCCTCACGTCCCTCGCCCACGCGTCTTCCTTTCCCTTTGTCTCTCGTCTCCCTTCCCCTCCTATCATCCCTCCAACTATCGTCATTCCTTTCCCTCTTTTCACTTACCTCTCACGTGCTCCTCTCAATGTCATTCCCTCGCATCGCCCACTCTATGCCCAGGAACAGCGATGACACCTCAGCTCGATCGCCTCCAACTTCACCCACGCCTCACGCTCCCTCATCTACGTCCATCCCCTGCACCACTAGTATCTTTGTCTGCTTCATGCTCCCCACCCTTTCGTCATATCACTCTTGCCCGTCATCGACTCCCTTTCAATCCCACTCTCGCCCCTTTCATCATCGTCTCTCAAGCATTGTCCTCGCCCCCGCCACGCGCATACGTACGGACTCGGATGATGCACGCACAGACATCATCGCCACTCGATCCGAGGGCTCACTGCCCACAGCGCCTCGCCCTGTCATCCTCGCCGCACCGCCCCGTGCTCACGGACTCGCAGTTGGAGCAGTAGGATTATTGTGCCATTGTCTTCTCATCCATGTTTTTGATTACCTAGTTCTCACCCCACCTTTCTCCTACAGTATTTAAGGCTAGTAGCTACAGTCTCGAATAGGAGGGAGCTTTTGCCTCTGCGTTAAAACATCTCATCTGCCTGTGTGAACCATTCCCTCGAGAACACACACACACCCTCTCACACGCGCACATGTGCAGTTGCATTCCAGGGCACAACCTTGCTCTCCCCTGCTCCCTTCCGCTCCTACCTGCCCTCAGATCAAGCCCCACAGACTCCGCGTGCCTGACCTGGCACGCTACAGTCCGGAGACCTGCTATCGTCCCACCAGTGATGTTTTCCGTCTGTCTCACTGTATTTTCCTTGCTGTGGTTGCGCGCTACAGCTGTAAATAGTCATGTGTAGAGATATCCTATCGTGCTTGGGGTTGGTCAGCACCCCAAAACGTGAAAATTTAACAAGTGAAACCCATTATTTGGCTGTATCTAGATACAGTACATGAGATGATACTGCCCAAGTTTCAAGCCAATCCATTGAGAAATAGTTGAGATATGACAGTTCGAAATTTCGCATGCAGATTGGCACCCAAAAATCGAAACTTCAGGAACTGAACACTAGGCTCCCATATTTTAGCTGCACCTAGACACAGTATATAAGGTTCTACTGTCCAAGTTTCAAGGCAATCTATTGAGAAACAGTTGAGATATGGCAGTTTCGAAATTTCGCACTCAGATCACACCCAAAAATCGAAACTTCAAGAACTAAGAATTAGACCCCAGCTCTTGGGCTGCACCTAGATACAGTACATGAGATCCCATTGTCGAAGTTTCAAGTCAATTGATTGAGAAACAGTTGAGATATGGCAGTTCAAAGTTTTGCACCCATGTCAGCACCTGAAAATCGACATTTCAAGAACTGAATATTATGCTCCCATATTTTAGCTGCACCTAGATACAGTATATAAGGTTCTACTGTCAAAGTTTCAAGGCAATCTGTTGAGAAGCTGTTGAGATATAGCAGTTTTGATTTCGCACTTGAAATGACATCCAAAAATGGCAAGTGCAAGGTCACGTGAAAACGACAGTAAGCAGCAGCAGCAGGGTGAGCAGTGTGACACTGACATCAGGACATCAATTGGTCCCTTGCAGACATGTCTTGGCATTCTCAAGATGGCACATAACCCCACAATGAAGTCAGCATCATTCAATGATCTTGCTAGGATGTATGGTGCAATCAACTTTCAAGATGCCCTGGCTGATTTCATTGCTCAGGTTAACAACCCTGATGCCTCAACAGCAACATTGCACACTCAGGCAGCAAATACACTAATCCCATTCCATGGTGTCCCAGTCTTTCATTAGATCAAGTTCATGGCTAGCAATAATGACACTGACCAAACAGAGTCAATTGACTTGGTGCATGTGGAGCCACAACAATCCAATTCACATGGGCAGATCCTGCCAGCAAGATTCAATACTGTTCTTGTTCTTGATGGCATACATAGTAAGCAATTCTTATGAATGTATAACCTAAGCTGACTATTACCCAAGAGGATCAAGTTGCACAAGTACATGTAGTTTTTCAGATACCAAGTAAAGCTCTCTGCAATGTCTTCCCATCCCCACACATCACACCTCCAACTCACCTTGTGTACTTTGAATGGTTCTCACAGCTTCCAGTCATGCCAGATCATGTCCATCATATGTATAGGGTATCTAGATTGATTCAAAATGGGTGGTGATCTGCAGGCATTATCCTGGTGAACATTATCATATGTAGTGTCCACTTGTTCCTGTGATTTGGTCCAGCATCTTTGACTCCCTTTACTGTTCTGGAGCATTGCCACACATTCTATATCAATCCTTTTGCTAATAGGCTTAGCTACCTGCAATTTGCATAGTAATGACAGTTATTGCAAGACTATTGAAAGTTACTTATGTATTGCTAGTTCCAACACAGTATTATTGCACGTCAGTGCACACTATTGCACTTAGCATTGGTTACTCACTACTGATAGTTCAATTTTGTTAATGAAGAGTACATCTGCCTGACCCCCCAGATTGATCAGGCATTACTCGCCAGGCTTCTGACAGTTATTGATGTTATTGACACTTATCTGCCCCATCCCCCAATTGATTGGCTGTCATGAACCATTTCCTGGAGAGAACCCTTGAAGGATCCTTCCTTATGAGAGGAAACCCAGCCTCTATGGTGTCACCCTGTTCACACGGACAAAAGGGGTGAGTAGAGGTGTCCACAATATTGCGCATGCATTGTCACGTGAGCAATTCTCAGCACAATCGACATACAGCAAGCCCTACTTAATGGCAACCCTTTTAGCAATAAAAGGCAGTATTATAGCCTCCCTAAGGACCCTTTAGGACAACTCTAAGTGCTCTACAATAGGCACTAACATGACAGTAAAGACCCTACAACGCATTATTAGACTAACTCTAATAACCGTAGAACAAACTATAAAGCAATACTAAGGACCTTAATAGAAGTATTAAGGTCAACTCTAAGGACCCTAACAAAACTATACAAAGGGCCTTATAGGCAACTCTATTCCCTGAACCAAACTACAAGTCCTCAAATGACCAGCCCTACACTAACTAACAGTAAATGGATCAGGTGCTTTGCACATGCACTAAAGTAGCAAACACATGGACAGTAAAGGCTCTTACTCATCAAGAGGAGCTTTCTTACTCAGCAGCTTACTGAGCATGACTGAGCATGCTCAGTAAGCATGCTCCAACTTCTTACTCATCTGTCTATTGTGCTTGATAACAAGGTTATAACTTGTTCCCTGTTTTAGCAGTTCTTTTGTAGTATATAAGTGCTCAATAAAGTAGCAGACTGTCAAGACTCACTGTTGAACTATCCAGTTCAAGAGCAAGGGGTAAGCTTGAAGACAAGTCAATAGACATCCAAGACAGCGTGAGCAAGAAGAAGAGTCCAAAGCAGTAACAAATACCAGAGAGGTACAGTTACTGGAAGAGTCGAGCAGGTACACAGGGAAGAGGCCAGGATGGTCACAAGGGGACGGTCCTTAAAGGAGTATCCCAGGGATAGAGAGTGCCATAAACAAATGGACAGTCTGAGGACTGTCTGCTACTTTATTGAGCGCTTATATACTACAAGAGAACTGCTAAATAGGGAACAAGTCATAACCTTGTTATCAAGCACAATAGAGTGATGAGTAAGAAGTCAGAGTGCGCTTACTGAGCATGCTCAGTCATGCTCCATAAGCTGCTGAGTAAGAAGGCTTCTCTTGATGAGTAAGAGCTTTCACTGTCCACATGTTCACTGCTTTAGTGCATGTGCAAGCACCTGATTCATTTTCTGTCAGATAGTTTAGGGCTGGTCATTGGAGGACTTGTAGTTTGGTTTAGGGAATAGTGTTATCTTATAAGGCCCTTATACAGTTCTATTAGGGTCCTTAGAGTCGACCCTAATACTTCTATTAAGGTCCTTAGTATTGCCTTATAGTTCATTCTATAGTTTATTAGAGTTGGTCTAATAATGCATTGTAGGGTCTTTGATACTAGGTTAGTGCCTATTGTAGAGCACCTAGAGTCGTCCTAAAGGGTCCTTAGGAAGGCCCTAATACTGTCCTTTATTGCTAGAAGGGTTGCCATTAAGTGGGGCTTGCTGTATGTCAATTGTGCCAAGAATTGCTCACACGACAATGCGTGCGTGATATTGTGGACACCCCTACTCACCCCTTTTGCTCATGTGAACAGGGTGACACCATAGAGGCTGGGTTTCCTCTCATAAGGAAGGGTCCTTCAAGGGCCCTCTCCGGAGAATGGTTCATGACATGGACAGTCTTCAGACTGTCCATTTGTTTACAGCACTCTCTATCCCTGGGATACTCCTTTAAGGACCACAAGTTTTAATTTCATGCCTACGGCATGGCTTGCAAGCTGCACTTCATGCCTACAGCATGGCTTGCGAGCAAGCTCGCAAACCATCCTCCGGCACTTCGTAGCAGCTTGCAAGCCATGCCTTAGGCATGAAATTAAAACTTGTCAGGGGCTGCGCCCCCGAACCCCCGCCGTCGTTCGCGTGTAATCGCTTGGGTGTGATCCTTTTTTGCTTAAAGCCTCATCGCATAATCCCTTTCTTGCTTAAACAGAAAGTAATCAACTCATCACTATGTTTCATCTTTTTCACTTCATAAACAGAGAGGAGATCCATTCTTTGTTGCAGCTTGCAAAATATATCTCTATGTGGTAAAGCAGAATGAACAATACATACACTGAACATACATCTTGTTATAGTTGGACACAATCGTGGAGGAGATGGCCACGTCTGCTCTGGAGGGACAGGACTGGAGGTGGAAAGCAGAGAAGAGTGACAGAAAGGAAGATGAGCCAATTGCACGAAGGAAGTCGGGGTTTGGAAGAAGGGTGTTGGAAGGAGAGGGAGAGCGGATGAGAGAGAGGGCGTGAAAACACGCACCCGCAGAAACATTTGGGGCAGCGACGCCACCCGGTGCTCGGCAGGCCGTGTCACTGTGAGAATCGGTCAGAGGGAGCATCCAAATGGAAAGAGAGGAAAAAATGCACTGGATAATGGAAAGGAGAGGGGTGAGAGGGTGAGAGAGAGCGAGCGCGAGAACGAAAAGGAAAAAAAAAAATGCACGCACGAAAATGAGGCCCTGCGGGAGAGCTCCGGTCACTGGCAGCTTGAGTCTCAGTGAGCGAATCAAGGCAGGGGACAGTGAGTGGAAGCGGCTTGAAGGGCCCTGCTTGTGGAAGAAGGGTGATGGGAAGGAGAGAGAGGATGAGAGAGCGCGCAACGGAAAAGAAAACAAAAAACGCACAGGCAAAAATCAGGGCTTGCAGGAAAAGGTGAGTCGCAAGGGAAAAGGGAACTTGTGTGGGACTGGAATGTTGTAGCTTGTAGGGGTCTTGAGAGCCTTGGGATTGGGAATGTGGGAAACAGGAGAGGGAAGGGAAAGACGATGAGGGGGAAGGACGCGAAACACGACACGCGTGAAAGAAACGAACGCGTGAAAAAAAAAAAAAAAAGGAACGCGTGAAAAGGGAACGCGCGCATGCAAGTAAAACGAAGAGGGAAAAAGCTTACAAATTGCTTACAAACTCTTTGTCATCAACACCTTCCAAATGCGGGCGGCTCGTCTCCAACGTCACTTTTATTATTTATCCCCTTGTGACCATTCTGGCCTCTTCCCTGCATACCTGCTCGACTCTACCAGTAACCATACCTCTTTGGTATTTGGTACTGCTTTGGACTCTACTCCTTGCCCACACCATCTTGGATGTCTACCGACTTGTCTCTGAGCTCACTCCTCGCTCTTGAACTGGATAGTTCAATAGTGAGTCTTGACATTGGCTGTCTACTGACACTTATTTGGCACTTATTACTCCTTATTGCACATTGTCTTTGACTTACTTTGCATTACTCTCACTAGCGCAGGAGGTTTTTCCTGATGAATATCACTTGAGCACTTAGCACAACCTCTAAGGTGTTGCTTAGCCTGTTAGCTGCACTCTACATCAGTAAACTGGCAAATTAGATTCCAGGTTTCCAGGTTTCTGGGAACTTGAAACCCAGAAACTCAGAAACCTATACTATTCAACTCAGATCTACCATTATTCACACACAAACATTACCGGCAACCATTACAAGTCCTTCTCAGCCATGTAAATCCTGTGAGCAAGAGGTGCTGAAGGGCCATCCTGGAGCATGGCAATGATGATGATGCTGTAGATCAGTCAATGCTATCTGCCTGTTGTGAAGACTTGTACATTCCACAAAGCTCTTAGAATAGTGTTTCATTAGGGCTCACATTTGATTACTTGCCTTTCCACATAGATTCTATGCCTTCATGTCTAATTCCTATCTTGCAGCACCATTAGAAATTGTATATTATAGGACCTAGATCTGAAGTTACATAGGTTCCAGTAGGTTTCCTAGGTTTCCATCCCAGACTGTCTGGCCAGGTTTCCGAGGAAATGGACCTGGGTTTCCAAGTGTCTAACTCTCCAGGTTTTAGCTGGTTTTTGGTGGTTTTTGGTGGTTTCTCGAGTTGAGAAACCTCTGGAAACTGAGAGGCACGATTACTGATGTATGCTGTGTGACATTCTCTAGACTTCACATCCCAAGTCCCACATTGCCCCCACACCTGGGGAATGTGGAAATGCATTTGTCCTCACCTCTGGTCCTTGCACCACCTACTGCTTACTGGATAGGGTGAAAGTACTTAGACGACCCAAATAAAGTGCTTTCCAACAAAAAAATAAAAATACCCTGAAATCCTGATGTCATGTTGGTTGTTATCATTGTGGTCCACAAATACACCACATGGAAATCTGAGGTCTCAGATCTTACTTCCTACTCTACTGATAATTCTACCCAGGTTTGCCTCGCTGCATCTGCTGCGGAAGACAAATTCTCCACCTGTTGAACGACACTTTTCAAGGATTCCGCAGTGCTGGCCGCCAGTCCTTCTGCACGATTCATATCCCCCTCGGCGGCAACTGAAACCGCCTGCTCCAACGAGGCACGAACCTTTTCCACTTCGTGCTCTACAGCGGAAATCTGCGTCTCCACACTCACCATGATTTCCACCAGCTTGACCCCCAACGTGCGCACCCGATCGACCTCCGTCTGTACCTGCTCCCGTGCCTTGTCCACCTGGCTGATAGCTTTCGTCGATCGCCCGACGCTGTCCTGAGCCATGCGCGCCAGTCGCTCCGTCTCCGATGCCGCTGTGACAACCTCATTTGCCCGCTCGAACAGTATCTCTGCCAGCGTCGATGGTTGGATCTCGTCGGAAGGAGACGCGGACTGCCGTAGCTGGTTGGCCAACGGGATGACCTCACGCGCCGCAGCGACGAGATCCTCGGTACGTGCTGTAGTATGACCTAGCGCAGCCCAAGCAGACGTGGACGTATCGAAGAAGTCTGTGCTGTGAAGCGCGAGCGTAAAGGAGGCGGTGCGCCGGGTGGTGGAAATGGTGCATAGCACTTCCTTCTCGTATATGTGCGCGAGGGTGGTAACCCGTCGGGCGCGAGCGACGATGAAATCCAAGGAGGCAGCGGTCTTTGATGTAGAGGTGGTGAGTGCGTGCAGACGACGGCGGTATTCTACCCAGGTGCGCCTTGTTTCTTCTGCCGCAGAACACAACTCTTCCACCTGTTTAACGATACCTTCCAATGAAGTTGCAGCATCGGTCGCCAGCGCTTCGCCCGCATCCATGTTCCCTTCCACCGCAACTGCAACTGCTCGTTCCACCAAGGTGCGAAGCTTCGCCGCCTGATCCTCGAGACTGGTCATCTTGGTCTCCGATGCGATCACCTTCTCCGCCAGACCAGCACCCAAGGTACGCACCAATTCGGTTTTCCTGCGTACCAACTGCTGCCCTCCCCCTGCAGATACAGATTGTTGAACTGGAACCCAAACGGATCAAAGAAGGCAAAGACCTTCATACAAGGTTCAAGATCCGCTCATAGATGTTACGTGTTAGACAGAACTTTAGTATATGCACTTATGGCAATAGGGTTACGCATACTATGCTATCTATCACAAGATGCAGCCTTATGCTGCATCTAGAACGTTTCCACATCACGCATCACTTAATGTGCGATATAGTGGACACCTGTAGTCACCTCTTTTGGACTTAGGAACAGCCCTGGGTCATAGAGGTATAAATACCATACTTGTAGACAAGTATACATATCGCTCTACACCCCAATATCACTTGAGCATTAGCACAACCTCTAAGTTGGGTTGCTTGGCCTGTTAGCTGCGCTCTATGCTGCACAACAGGTTATGGGCCCTGCAAGCCATGCACCTTCATCGGCTGCAACAATGGCGAAGCATCCCTGAAGCCTGCATGCTGTGGCGAGCTAGTCTGCCCTATGGGGAGACTATGTCGGCTTGTTTGAATACAATACTCTTACTGACGACCTCTAAGCCCTTTTATAACAGCTACAATGTCATCGTCTCAACCCTCTGCCCCTGTTGTCCCCATCCTTGATGGTGCAAATTATGGTATTTGGTCTAAGGCTATGAAAGCCTACCTCATGTCCATTGGACTATGGGGTTATTGCAATGGTACATTTGAATTGCCAGTCCTTCCTGGACTTCCTCAGGCGCCTCTTGCTGAAGAGATTGCTGCCCAGGCTGCCGCTGTCGTAGCCCTGAAAGAATGGAACAAAGGAAATGACATGGCAGTCGGTCATATGGTCCTTAGATCGAGCATCACGATCCAACAAGATCTTACATCTTTGGATAAGCTGAGACTATCTGGAATCACCTAGATACCCTTTATGGCACAGCGACGACCACTAGCATCTATAAGGACTTCAAAGAAGCCATTTCCATTCGCATTAACCCGAGCCAGCATCCTGGCCCACAAATGGATCGGATACATGCTGCATTCCAGCGTCTCACCACATCCTCCCTTATCATTCCTGACGCCTTACAGGTGCTCATCATGCTTGCAGCCATTCCCCCGAAATTGGAAATGCTTGTCCACATTGTCACTCAGAACTATGATCTACCCGATCTTAGTCCGAAGGACGTCCGAGAGGCTACATCAGGAAAAACCAGTCTGGTCCATAGACACTGCTTAATTCTGTAGACACCATAGACACCATAGCACAACAACATACTATGTAGTGCTCTATAGCATCATAGTAAGTCTATATTGCTCAATGTAGTTCCAGTAGTTTATGACTATATTTATGTAGGCACAGTAGATGAAACCAAGTCTACATATCACTATGTAGGATGACTGAAATTATGGTTGTCTATGGAGATGATCAGTTTACTACATTGCACTATGGAGACAATCAGTTTATTACATTGCACTATGGAGACAATTGTTCATTACATTGCTCTATGGAGACTATTGGTTATTATAATTATATTGCACTATTGAGCCTTACTTATGGTGGCCATGCTACACTGCATATTGTCCTCTCCTCTCCTCCCCAACCCACTCTCCCCATTCCCATCCTTCCCCTCTCCTTCTCCCCTGATGACACCGTTTTTCTTTCTCACCTCTCCTCTCCTGATGGGAGGCGGCCACGTGTGCGAGTTGGTCGAAGTGGGGGTAAAAGGGTTTCTTGCTTGCTTGCTTTCTTTCTATTTCCTTCCTTTCTTGCCTTCATCCTAGAGACGAAGGCTGGTTTTTATGTACATTGGGACTGGAACTAGACTAAATGGTATCCTAGAATGAGGGTAGCTAAAGAGAGGTAAATGTATTCTGAGATAAATGGGTATGGACGTGTGTGATCGTGGCATTGAGGCAACAGGTGTAACGAAGCTAGGCTTTGGAAGGGTATAGTAAAGGGGGCTGTAGCAACAAGTGGGCACTAGTCGGCGTGGCCGAAATGCTGTGAAGGTGTGGTCAGCCAGGTCTCGAGCATTGGGGACTTCTGCCTGATGAGGCAGTGGCGGGCGTGCAGGCAAGTGTGTGTGCACGTGGGGGTATGCGTACAGGTGCGCGTGGGTGGTAGTGATGTTGGAGGTGGAGGAGCGAGTGTGTGCATCAGAGGCGAGAGGCAGAGGGCGTGGTGTGCTTGCATGTGTGACGTGGTGGAGAGAGGGAGTTGTGGGGCATGCATGTCGGGCGTTCAGCTGTTGACTTGTTGACTTGTCTCTCACGGTGGGTGTGGGTGACGCTTGGTCAGCATTGGCCAGTCCGCCGTGATCCACGTCTAAGCCCACAACTCACCTTACAGTGCAAAGGAGAGGAGAGGGGAGAGAGCACATGGGGAACATGCAAGTGAGAGTGGTCACGCGTGAAAAATGCTACTTGCTTGGTCTATGTGAGTATGCAATGGGATGTTGACATATGTGATGGCAAGGCACAAGGTAAAAAAGGCCAACATGTGCAACTTGTTGACTTCAAACCTTTTTTGACGACAGCCTCTTCGTTTTTACTAATCGCATTCATTTTCTTTTGCCATCATTCTTCCCCTCTTTCCCCTCTCCTGCCCACTCTTCCTTCCCCATGGTCCCAGTTCAAGACTCCCAAGCTGCCAGTTTCATCAAGTTTTCACCAGCTATTACCCAAGTCATTTGAGTTTTCGAGTTTTCCCGTGCCATGTTGTTTCCGTGGGTGCGTTTTTTGTTTCATTTTCACACACTCTCTCATCATCTCCCCTCTCCTTCCTACTAAACAGCCTCTTGTTGGCCTTCAAGCTGCCTTCTCACTCCCTTCTTCTGTGTCACTGCAGTGGTGATGATGGGGATGACAACGACATATGAGAGGACTTGTATTTAAGTGAAAGAAAAAAAAATGCACACAAACAACTTAACTAAAATCGCGTGTGGGGGAAAACATGTGTTGCTTGAAGGTAAAGTACGCTTGAACCGAAAGCGAGCTCCTGCACACAGGAAATGGTATTTCAGGGGATGGGCGCATCACAGAAAACGAAAGTGCGACCCTCTCCCTAGGTCTCACCAATGTGCATTTCAGGTTTCCTTTTACTTGCGCAATCTCACTGTCGAGGTGACAAGTACAACCATGCTCAGCGTCTTCAATGAGTGTCTTACGCATTCTGTGCATTACCCTTTCCCCCCCTTTTTTTCGCTTTTCATTTTTTGTCACTCCCCTCTGCTTTCCTTTGCACAGGCTTCGCACGGCTTCAAAACATTGAACACACGTTCATGTCTCAACTCACCTGTACCCTGGTGCCATCTTCTGCATCGTCCTTGATGCCTCCTCTTACCACGACAAAGCCACCGACACCACTGTCCAAGTCCAAGAAACAAGAGAAGGTGGCCCTCGCTCCTGGGCACAGGCCGATGAACAGTGAACAGGTGCATTATTCCTTTTCGTTTTTGTGCACTCTCTCATACTCTCTGGCCTTTCATCAAGTGCTCGGGGGGAGAAATGGACATATGGAGCGACGACAAGACACCGCTTAGAACGCATATGCAAATGACAACAACGGCTACAGGCGCAGTCCTAAGAAGCGCTGCGTGCGAGAGCCAGAACAGCGCCACAGAGGCAAGTATCCGACCGTAGTTGAAAAATATTAGTTAGTGTTGATATGTGAAATATATATTGTTTCCTGACATTTGTGTGAATTTAAGTGCCTGAGTTGTTTATCATAACAATGTTGCAATCGGTAGAACATAAGCATGTGGTTGGCTACATAGGTATGGTTGATGATGGGAAGAAATGTATATTTATGTTGTTGATATAACATTGTATGATTTATGTAGCATTGGTAGAAGAAATGTAGTCAATGGTGCTCTATATAACCCTGGTGGCGGCTATAGAGAGTTTGGTGGTTGCTATGTAGGCATGAAACCTCAATGGTTGTAAAGTTGCTACAGACGCTATGGTAGCTATATAGCGCTAGATAGCATTTTTGTTTTTTCCTGATGTATTGTCTCTCAATACCAAACTGAGGTAAATTGTGGTACAAACAAAAAGCACAGCATTCAGAAGCTCTCAGCTGTCAAGTGCAAGCACGGTGACCCCTCCTTCTCCAATCAGCAGCAGGGCAATAAGCCCAAGCGTGATGAAGATAAGGATAAGTGCCAGCACGGTAAGCATGGTGGCAAAGGAAAAGGGAAAGGCAAGGAGAAAGCCGATCAAAGCCATGGTCCCGGACATTCTCATATTGTGGACGTTGCTGCACTCCCACTCCCAACCAATACCACTATCACCCATCTGGGTCCTTCGGGGATCCAACAATGTACCGTCCCAACTGCGACTGACCCTCGCAAATGCACTCACGGCCCCTACAAGGCCTTAAACAAAGCGCTTGATCTTGCTGACGATCTTGGGGTAACCCCCACTATACAGACAGCTAAGACCCTCAAGCAGCGGATCTCGACTCAATCTGCTGCCTCAACAAGTGCAGTCAAACTTCCGTCGCCCGTCCCTGAGCCTATGGACCAGGACAATGGCGACTTCGCGCAAACTAATACATCAGATTTATTCAACATATACAACAGTATCCCAGAAGGTGCTGTCACCCCTGAGCGTGCTCCGACTCCGTCGGATGAAGCGCTTGATTGGGGCAGTGACCCCAAAGATAATGAAGCATGCGTGCGCCTCCCTCTCTCTTTTCACTCGCTAAAGAACCTATTAGCATCTCCCCAGCCCCAAAGCAGGCTAGATATGTCTAAAATGTGTTCGCTTGTATCATACAATGTACAAATTAGCGAAGGGACTACTTCCCTTCAAAGTGAATGTAACAAAAATTGTTCGAGATGTAGAGGAAAGCACAACTTGAGTAAAATGGGATCCTTATGGCTCCTTGACTCTGGCGCGTCCGCGCACTTCACCTTCGAAATAAAAGACTTTATAGAGTATACGCCGGCTTTGCCGCATGAAAGATCCCCTGTTAAAACTGCCGATAACACAATATATGTGGAAGGCAAAGGCGCTGTGTTGCTTTGGCACACTGTCAACTCTAAAATGGTTGTCACGCACATTTCTCCTGTTCTCTATATTCTGAAGATTAACACTCGGATATTATCTATGGGGGAGTTTTTACAACAAGGGATGCATGCACTAGGGAATAATAGACATATTTCCCTACGAGAGGACGGACGTATAATCCTGTCCTCTTACCCCTTATTCCCGGGTCAAACCACGTATTGGTTAGACGCCTCAATTGAAAGCACACAAGCGCATTCTCTTATCTATGTGGTAGATTATGATGTCATTCACTGACGCCTTGGCCACCCATCTAAGGATGTCGTAACACATGCAAAGACACATACCAAGGGTCTCCCTGAAGACCTGGAAATCCCTCAGGAACAGCCGGTATGTCCTGGCTGTGCGCAAGGCAAGATGCCTGCATCTGCACACCCCCCTTCTGAAACTCGTGCTTCCACACTGTTCGAGCGTATTCACTCGGACATTAAGAGTTTCCCTGTGAAGTCATATCATAAGTACGAATATTTCATCAGCTTCATTGACGATTATTCCTCCTATGCATGGATCACACTCCTAAAAAATAAAAAGTCGACCATAATGGCCGTCAAACAATTCCTTGCTATGGTCAAGAACCAATATAAAGCAAGGATTAGAGAGTGGATGTCCGATGCTGGCGGAGAGTGCAAGTCTGAGGCCTTTGACAACATCCTAAAGGATGAAGGAATTAAAATCCTGCAAAGTGCCCCATACACTCCACAACAGAATGGACGCGCAGAGCGCTTTATGCACACTGTAATGGACAAAGCTCAGGCGATGCGCCATGAAGCTTGTCTACCTCCCTCCTGGTGGGAATTTGCAGTGAATCATGGGACACACTGTTACAATAGGACACCTGCCAGACGCCTTCAATGGCGTACACCCTACGAAGTCCTAAAGAACGAGGTCCCTGATATCTCACACCTCAGAGTATTTGGTTGCGGTGCATATGTGCACATACCAGAAAAGCGTCGAGTCAATAAGCTTTCGCCTAAAAGCGAACTAATGATCTACCTTGGTCATACTGAGGCGATCAAAGCCTCACTCTTCATGAGGCTCCCTAATAATATGCTTTACACAAATGCTACCGCCCTGTACGATGAGACCCTGAACCCCAATGCGACAAAGCGCGCACTAAAGGTACCACACGGATTAATGAACCGCGTGAGGAACTACCACAACAACCTGTCGAAGACACCATTCCTGGTGTTGACGACCCATTCCCTACTATCAAAAGTGAGGACGATGAGCAGCCTATACAGGTGCCAGAAGAAGAGGAACGCGAGCAAATGCCTGTCCCTCCTACACCATCCCCTCCTCCTGTTGAAGAACTTGTACCTCTTTGAAGGTCTCAGCGGTTGAGGAAAGTACCTACCCATCCAGGCAACGTCTATGGTGAACGCAGACACCCCACAGAAGTGGAAAAAGATGTTCGGCACACACACACATGGAGAACAATGACAGAAAACCAACCCAGTCGCTCCGGTGAGGATAGTATGTCAGGATTGGCCATACCAGGCCCATACCCTCCTGTCATCCTTGACGATCAACCACCGCAAGCCTCTGAGGATGAGGTAGAAGACATTCTACATCTAGCAAGGGAAGGGGGAGTCAAATTTCTGAGCTATCTGCTCGCCCAAGCAGTTCCACTAAGTTCGGAAGCACCCAATACTGTGAAGATTGGCGAATGGACCTTTAGGGACCTTCTGCGAATGCCAAATGAACTCCAAAAGGAGTGGAAAGATGCTTGTCGCGAGGAGTTGGAATCCCTCCGCAGACGCAAAGTCTTCGAACTAGTCGATCCTCCGAAGGATCGCAAAATAATTAAAACAGATGGGTATTCGACCTTAAGTCTGATGGTCGTAAAAAAGCCAGACTAGTCGCCAAAGGCTTCTCCCAAGTAGAAGGCATTGACTATGACGAAATATTCTCACCCGTGGTACGGTTTGAGACAGTCCACCTGATGATTGCACTCGCAGCGCTCAAAAACTGGCACATTAGTGGACTAGACGTCAAGACTGCCTTTCTCTATGGTGAGCTCAATGAAGAGCTCTATATGGAGCAGCCCGAGGGCTTCAAAATAAAAGGCCAAGAGCGTAAAGTCATGCGCCTTAAACGCACAATATATGGACTTGAGCAAGCGGCACTTGCATGGTGGAAAGCCCTTGACAAGTCCATGGCCTCGCTCGGCCTTATTTGCCTTATGTCTGACTCTGGGCTCTTTGTTAGTAAAGACAAGAGCATCATAGCCATCGTCTATGTTGATGATGTGCTCTTCTTTGGAGCAGACAAAAAACAAATCAATAAAACAAAGGAGCGCTTTATGAAGCTCTGGGAATGTTGAGATCTGGGCGATGCCCAAGAATTTCTACGCATGCGCATCATACGCAAGTCTGGCCAAATACATCTGGACCAGACTGAGTATCTAAGAAAAGTGCTGCAGCGTTTCAACTTGCTAAACGCAAACCCTGCTCCTACTCCGCTACCAGAGGGCTATCACCCCTCTCCCAACAGTTCCGCTGCTGACCCAGCCTTGCGGTCAAAATTCCAGCAAGTTATAGGATCACTCCTGTACATAATGCTTGGAACGCATCCAGACATAGCCTTTGCGGTCACTAAGTTGTCGCAACATGCTGCCAATCCCTCAGTGGACCATCTAAATCGTGCATTCTATATTTGCCGATACCTCTTGGGAACTGCCAATTATGCCTTGGTCTATGATGGACCATCTAATGGCGGCCTAATGGCATATGCAGACTCTGACTGGGCTTCTGATCCGACTAATCGGAAGTCCACTACAGGCTATATGGTGAACTTGGCTGGAGCAATATTTTCATGGAACTCACGAGCGCAGAAAACAGTCACGCTCTCTTCCACTGAAGCTGAGTACATGTCGCTCTCTGACACGAGCAGACAGTTAGTTTGGATTAAATCCTTACTAACAGAACTTGGCATTAATCTTGCTCCCATCCCACCATTCGGTGATAACCAGGGCTCAATATTCTTAGCCTCCAACCCTGTGCAAGAAAAGCGCATCAAACACATTGATTTGCGCTATCACTTCATTCATGAAGTCATACAAAACAAACAGGTGGAGCTATTCTTTATTGAAGGGGCTAATAACCCAGCTGACATGTTCACCAAGAACCTTGGTCACATCAAGTTCCTCAAATTCAGGGAGCAACTAGGACTAATGTTCTACCCCTGAATGTGGAAAAATGCTCACGGCATCTACCGATGCACTTAGCAAGGGGGAGTGTTGAACCGGAACCCGAATGGATCAAAGAAGGCGAAGACCTTCATACAAGGTTCAAGATCCGCTCATAGATGTTACGTGTTAGACAGAACTTTAGTATATGCACTTATGGCAATAGGGTTACACATACTACGCTATCTATCACAAGATGCAGCCTTATGCTGCGTCTAGAACGTTTCCACATCACATGTCACTTAATGCACGATATAGTGGACACCTGTAGTCACCTCTTTTGGACTTAGGAACAGCCCTGGGTCATAGAGGTATGAATACCATACTTGTAGACAAGTATACATATCGCTCTACACCCCAATATCACTTGAGCATTAGCACAACCTCTAAGGTGGGTTGCTTGGCCTGTTAGCTGCGCTCTATGCTGCGCAACACAGATGAGTCGATGAAGTCGGTGCTGAGTCGGGGGAATGTAAGGGAGGCGGCACTTCGGGTTGCGGAAACGGTGTACGGTGCTTGATTCTCATGTGTGTGTGCGAGGGTGACGGCCTGTTGGGCGCGAGCAATAATAAGATCCAGCTCAGCGGTAGTCCTGGATACGGAGGTGGTGAGTGCGTGCAGACGACGGCGGTATTCTACCCAAGTGCGCCTTGTTTCTTCTGCTGCAGAACACAACTCTTCCACCTGTTTAACGATACCTTCCAAGGAAGTTGCAGCATCGGTCGCCAGCGCTTCGCCCGCATCCATGTTCCCTTCTACCGCAACTGCAACTGCTCGCTCCACCAAGGTGCGAAGCTTCGCCGCCTGATCCTCGAGACTGGTCATCTTGGTCTCCGATGCGATCACCTTCTCCGCCAGACCAGCACCCGAGGTACGCACCAATTCAGCTTTCCTGCGTGCCAACTGCTGCCCCTCCCCTGCAGATACAGATGAGTCGATGAAGTCGGTGCTGAGTCGGGGGAATGTAAGGGACTCGGAGGCGGCACTTCGGGGTGCGGAAACGGTGTATAGTGCTTGCTTCTCATGTGTGTGTGCGAGGGTGACGGCCTGTTGGGCACGAGCAATGATAAGATCTAGCCCAGGGGTAGTCCTGGATACGGAGGTGGTGAGTGCGTGCAGACGACGGCGGTATTCTATCCAGGTGCGCCTTGTTTCTTCCGCTGCCGAACACAACTCTTCCACCTGTTTAACGATACCTTCCAAAGAAGCTGCAGCATCGATCGCCAGCGCTTCCCCCGCATCCATGTTCCCTTCTACCGCAACTTCAACTGCTCGTTCCACCAAGGTGCGAAGCTTCGCCGCCTGACCCTCGAGACTAGCCATCTTGGTCTCCGATGCAATCACCTTCTCCGCCAGACCAGCCCCCAAGGTGCGCACCAATTCGGCTTTCCTGCGTGCCAACTGCTGCCCCTCCCCTGCAGATACAGATGAGTCGATAAAGTCGGTGCTGAGTCGGGGGAATGTAAGGGAGGCGGCACTTCGGGTTGCGGAAACGGTGTATAGTGCTTGTTCCTCATGTGTGTGTGCGAGGGTGACGGCCTGTTGGGCGCGAGCAATAATAAGATCCAGCTTAGCGGTAGTCCTGGATACGGAGGTGGTGAGTGCGTGCAGACGACGGCGGTATTCTACCCAAGTGCGCCTTGTTTCTTCTGCTGCAGAACACAACTCGTCCACCTGTTTAACGATACCTTCCAAGGAAGTTCATCAGGAAAAACCTCCCGCGCTAGCGAGAGTAATGCGAAGTAAGTCAAAGATAATGCGCGATAAGGAGTAATAAGTGCCAAATAAGTGTCAGTAGACAGCCGATCAATTGGGGGTTGGGGCAGATAAGTGTCAATAACATCAATAACTGTCAGAAGTCTGGCGAGTAATGCCCGATCAATCTGGGGGGTCAGGCGGATGTACTTCTTTGGTAACAAAATTGAACTATCAGTAGTGAGTAACCAACGCTAAGTGCAATAGTGCGCACTAACGTGCAATAATACTGTGTTGGAACTAGCAATACATAAATAACTTTCAATAGTCTCGCAATAACTGTCATTACTATGCAAATTGCAGGTAGCTAAGCCTATTAGCAAAAGGATTGATATAGAATGTGTGGCAATGCTCCAGAATGGTAAAGGGAGTCAAAGACGGAGGAGCGTCTGGACCAAATCGCGGGAACAAGTGGACACTACATACGATAGTGTTCACCGGGATAACGCCTGCAGATCGCCACCCATTTTGAATCAATCTAGATACCCTATACATACGATGGACATGATCTGGCGTGACTGGAAGCTGTGAGAACCATTCAACGTACGCGAGGTGAGTTGGAGGTGTGATGTCCGGGGATGGGAAGATGTCGCGGATAGCTTTACTTGGTATCTGGAAAACTACGCGTACTTGCGCAACTTGATCCTCTTGGGTAACAGTCAGCTTAGGTTATACATTCATAAAAATTGCTTACTATGTGTGCCATCACGAACAAGAACAGTATCAAATCTTGCTGGTAGGATACGCCCATGTGAATCAGATTGTTGTGGCTCCACATGCACCGAGTCAATTGACTCCATTTGGTCAGTGTGATTATCGCTAGCCACGAACTTGATCCGATGAAAGACTGGGACACCACGGAATGGGATTAGTGTGTTTGCTGCCCGTGTGCGCAATGTTGCCATTGAGGCATCAGGGTTGTTAACCCGAGCAATGAAATCAGCCAGGGCATCTTGAAAGTCGATCGCGCCATACATCTCAGCAAGATCATCGAATGATACCGACTTCATTGTGGGGTTATGTGCCATCTTGAGAATGCCGAGACATGTCTGCAAGGGACCAATTGATGTCCTGATGTCAGCGTCACACTGCTCACCCTGCTGCTGCCGCTTAATGGATGCCATGTGCTGTTGGACTTTCTCGCGACGCTCCAACCATGTGGTCATCTGTGAGTACTCATCCTTGTGGTTTGTGGCACGGTATGCATCCTTTGCGAAATCTATGTGAAGACGCTCGGTTTGTTCTGTATTATAGTTGTCAGTTGTGCCAAAATACATGATCGAGGACCAATAGTGAAGGAGACTGTGGATTTTTGGGATGTTAAAGTCGTCCCGTGTACCGAGGTCGACAAAGACTGCCTTATTCTCGTGGAAGTGTTTGAGCACGTCCTGAAGGCGGGTAAGAGTACCACTCGTATGGCTTGGGTACTGTGCCAAGTACAAAAAGTCAAGCAGTGCGCGCACTACTTTGATGACGCACATTGATGCATGGCCACTGAGAAGAGGGATATCGAAAACGACCCCAAGGAGAACACGACAGATATCTTTGTGTTCCTGTCCTGAAACATAAGACAGCGATGTTATGTCTTTGGTAAAGAGCATAATGCTGTGATTTGGGGGTAACAGGCGGCAGCGTCGGTTGATTGGTGCTGATCCAAAGACAGTTGGGCTCGTTAGCCACGCGATAAGATGCTTCATAACACCCTGAAGTAGTTGATGAAGGATATCAGGGGTGATCGACAGGAAGACGTCAGCGAATGGGAGAGATTCCCAGAAAGGGTGAAAAACGGGCTTGAGGCCAGCTTCTCGACAGGCTCTGTGGAACACGCCTACGTCCCCATCTGCTAGGCGATAGAGGTGCTTCATGTCACTAGAGAGACGGGGCGGGAACTCTTCAAAGACACCTAGTCGATCACGAGGAACCAGACACTTGGGGCAGCGACCACTGTATGTACAGGTGACGAGAGACTGTTCAGGGTAATCACCGATGAATACTGCGAATATCGGATGGCAGCGACGCCATATTCCGTCCGCAGTCATCATAGCAATACCCGTTTCTCCACAGGAACTGATCGGGGCCAAAACAGTTTCCATACATGTATGGAATATATTTGCCAAGGCGCGGCGTCGAGCTGCCTTGTTTGTCATGCCTTCTAGGTTTGTTGTTGGAATATAACCGATTAGTACTTGTGCGTGGCGCGACGGCTTTCGACGAATGTCTTTCGGGATATTTCCAATTGTGAGATATATGGGGTATGCCGTCTTCCCGCGGAAGACAGTAAGTTGTGTTTTGTCAGACGAGATGATGACGGGAATGATAGTTGCACCCGGGCGATGGGATTCGAGGGACATCTGGCTCCATCGTAAGTGTATAATAAAAACTGAAAGTTGGTGTTACGCACCTGGACTGTCCACCACCAATCACCAGTATGCATCTCATTGAGGATGCGGGATGTTCGCTCAGGGGAGGTATAAAGTCGCGCGGGCGCAAACACAAGGTCCTTCATGAAATTGGGGTCGCCATAGAGAGCCCGGATACATTGTAAGGTGTCACGGAAAAAGAAGCGAAGATGTTCATGCCCGATGACCAGTTCCTTGCAATTGAATGGCGGTTGCCCAGGCAATTTCTTGTCGATGATATTGTTCAATTCCCTTGTCGTTTTGTAGGAAAGCTCAAGCTTCTCGACGACCTTTCTCTATCCCTCAGTGCTATAATGTGTGAACATAGGGGTACACGTACCTCAGGGATCGCAAGTAGATCTGTGACCGCTGATGATGTTGGGCCACGCATCTTTGCCCAACGTGCGATTTCCCAGTCAATTTCGGAGGAGAATGGAGCCCATATGGTGTCTCTGGGTGCTGCGCCACTAGACCCATTTGCTGCATGGATGTCATATGGTCCAGAAATCGGAGCGCCAGGGTGACCAAATGGAAATCGGTCCATTAGCACGGCCTCTGATTCGCCCACCTCAGTCCACGCAGGTGGGTGATCAGGATACCCCGGATCTGCAGGTAATGGCGGTTCGATGGCAGTTTCCTGCCCAGGGTAAGCACATATTGTGGATTTGATCATCATCATAGTCTACGATGTCAATGGTCAGCGTTAGCCATAAGCGTTGTAGTGGATACTCACCGTCCTGATTGCACGACTCCCAAAATGGGGTAATTGG
Source organism: Russula earlei (assembly GCA_025769875.1). Classification (NCBI taxonomy): domain Eukaryota; kingdom Fungi; phylum Basidiomycota; class Agaricomycetes; order Russulales; family Russulaceae; genus Russula; species Russula earlei. The sequence goes on along the minus strand of JAGFNK010000058.1, from coordinate 135,373 downwards.
CCAAAGGCCCGTCATCCGCAGCAGGGTCACGTTCACCACAAGAGGCGATATTGGAAACGATATGGGGTGTGGGAGTTGGGAATGATGCTAGTGATGATGCCGAGCGATGAATGGACTGAGACTCCAAATGGGCTGGTGTGGTGTTATGCACTATATGGCAGCGCACACTCCTAGTCTTTGCAACGTGTTGAGAGTAGCCGCGATGGGTAAAGTTGCGCTTGCAGCCTGGACAGTGAATCTGTGTGGCTTTCATGACAGAATGCTCAACTAGTCGAGAAGAGGAGGAATGGGAAGTCACTGTCAGAATATGCCATGTGCTTTTAACATAAAATGAAACTCACCTTGGTCGTCGAACCCCCATCACCCTTCCTGTCGTTTCCAGCATTCTTACCTCCACTCTCTTATTTTCATCTTGCTTCATCCATGGCTCCTCGCACTTGTCGCAATGTGGCCAGACAATCTTCTAACAAGGGGAACATGGCATCTAGGAACGAAGATGCTATGATACAGAGCAACATTGATCATGAAACGTATCTAAAAGGTACTTCAAATTTTATTCATGTCAGCATATCTAATATCAAAAGTAGGGAATAAACGCACCTTATCCTCCGATGACGCTGATCACCCCAGCTCTGCCAATTTGGCTGTGCAGCCAACCTATACCCCACTTGCGAAGAAGGCACGAAAGTCCAGTGTGCCGCAGAAGTCCAGTGTGTCACATGGTATCATAGATGTTGCATGTGTTGACTTGGACACAAAGGTCTTGGATATCAAGGAGGGAATGATGATTGCAGGGGGCATTGCCATGCCCATGCCAAGGAGGTTGGAGCGAAGTGCGTGCATATGCTGACAAATAAGGTTTGTCACCAAACAAACAAACCACTGATGGTTCGTTTTTCGTTTTTTTTTTTCTCCCCAGTGTCCGCTTTCTATGGTGATAGTGGTGGTGCACATGCCCGTCGTCTTGTAACCGAACCTGTCGAAACTGAAACCACTGGTGACAATAGCAACCCAGAGTCAGAGACTGACTGGCTTGAGGACCTGGAGTCCGCCCAGCAACCATCCATGAAATGTTCTGAGGCGATGGTAATCGAGGTACGTCTGCGACATCATTTTATCTCTTCTAAAACTCAAAGCTGTTCATGTAGAGACCATCATGGTCAGCTTCAGTTGCTCCTCCTGGGCCTTCTGCCTTAGATGGTGCACTGCCTGGCAGCCAAACTTGGACAACTGACGACGTTCCATCTTCTCAAGATTGTCAAAGCAGCGCTACTGCTTTGGCTTCTGAATTTCGCTGGCCCGCTGACACCGATCTCATACTTACTCCAGATTCAAACAAGGTAACACTGTCTAAGCAACGCCCACTAATTCGCCTCGTCCTTCAAGACGCAGTGGATAGTGTTCAAGCCAGTTTGCTCATTGATCACGCATTCCCTGATGCCCCTACTGTTCTCGCAGTGATAAAGGCTGCTCTTTTATCAGCTGCTTCTTCCCGTCCCGGTTCCTCATTCATCCATCGGCGCCTCCAGTCCGATCACAAATACGTGACTAAAATTATCCCTGTGGTAAGTTCCTCAACCAGAGAGATGGCGTTACTGACGGAATCAACAGCCGCGTGGTCGCGTCCCCCTTTTCCGACGTGAAGCCAAAGAACGCTACACTACCATCATCTCGGCTGAGTTGTCGGCCATCCCATCAAAGGCATCAATCATTGCCTTTGTTGAGAAGCAGTTAACAGATTACAACTATACGTTTCCAACCAGCAAAAGTGTAAGTGGACTTATTCTTATTTGATACCATCTAATGTGTGGTTAGGTTTCGTCGAACTTTGGTCTCATAATGCGCTCGCGTCCCTATCGGAATACGCGGATAATCAATGTGATTCACGATTTGTATTTTGCCGGAGGTGTTAACTCGTTTGTGAGTAAATTTGGACACTGCTTTCCGACACATCAAGACACCCTTGGGGTGACGACGCGTGAAGTGCCAATACCAATGGTCGCATTGGTAGCAACGGCGGTAAGTCTAGTTTAGTCTTGTCTTCAAAATTTGTTCTAACTATATATGTAGCTCTATGCTGCCCTGCATGAGTGGCGTACCGGTGTCCACCAGGCCACGGACTTTTCAGCCAATGCATACCTTGATGTCTATCGTGGCCATATTGGCACATTCAACCATATCCAGGAGCATCGTGGCAATGCGTTCCACACGATGATGGCGGATATTTTTACAAAAGCCCAGTGAGCAATCAAATCATGCTATACTTTGTTTAACTAATCTACCTTTGCGGCAGCACTTCAGCATTGAGAACCTCGGTCCCAATTGCTGGACTCAACCTTGAAGAACTCAACAATTGAGCAAGCTCACACCGTCCTTGGTCCCTCAAACCAACGGTGACATTATACCCGCTCATATTGTTCTCTCGGACAAATTATCGTTCTCGTACAACTTGATTTTAGTTTGGCATTGTAAAATGCCTACATTAGTATTCCTGTCATAGCGTAGCTGAATGGACTGCGAAGTTATTGCGCTATTATCAGCGCTTATTATCAATCATGTCGTGAACTATCCAATCCAAAATTATAGAACAAGAACCATGAATTATCATAATAGCAAAATTATTATCCATAATGACGATAATGGTCGATAAAATTATTGGGGGTAAACTGGCGACGATAATTTCAGTTTTTGATAAATGACGCTAGCGAGGGATAATAAGTGCTAATTATCTCTCGCCAGCGCGGGAGGTTTTTCCTGATGTTGCAGCATCGGCCGCTAGAGCTTCGCCCGCACCCATGTCCCCTTCTACCGCAACTGCAACCGCTTGCTCCAACAAGATGCGAAGCTTCGCCGCCTGATCCTCGAGACTGGTCATCTTGATCTCCGATGCAATCACCTTCTCCGCCAGACCGGCCCCCAAGGTACGCACCAATTCGGCTTTCCTGCGTACCAACTGCTCCCCCTCCCCTGCAGATACAGATGAGATAAAGTCGGTGCTGAGTCGGGGGAACGTGAGGGAGGCGGCACTTCGGGTTGCGGAAACGGTGTATAGTGCTTGTTCCTCATGTGTGTGTGCGAGGGTGACGGCCTGATGGGCGCGAGCAGTAATAAAATCCAGCCCAGTGGTAGTCCTGGATACGAAAGTGGTGAGTGCGTGCAGACGACGGCGGTATTCGACCCAAGTGCGCCTTGCTTCTTCTGCCGCAGAACACAGCTCATCCACCTGTTTGATGATACCCTCCAAGGAAGTTGCAGCATCGGCCGCAAGCGCTTCGCCCGCACCCATGTCCCCTTCTACCGCAACTGCAACCGCTTGCTCCAACAAGATGCGAAGCTTCGCCGCCTGACCCTCGAGACTGGCCATCTTGGTCTCCGATGCAATCACCTTCTCCGCCAGACCGGCCCCCAAGGTACGCACCAATTCGGCTTTCCTGCGTACCGACTGCTGCCCCTCCACTGCAGATACAGATGAGTCGATAAAGTCGGTGCTAAGTCGGGGGAATGTAAGGGAGGCGGCATTTCGGGTTGCGGAAACGGTATATAGTGCTTGCTTCTCATGTGTGTGCGCGAGGGCGACGGCCTGTTGGGCGCGAGCGATAAAGCGATCCAGCCCAGCGGTAGTCCCGGATACGGAGGTGGTGAGTGCGTTCAGACGACGGCGGTATTCTACCCAAGTGCGCCTTGTTTCTTCTGCTGCAGAACACAACTCTTCCACCTGTTTAACGATACCTTCCAAAGAAGATGCAGCATCGGCGGCTAGAGCTTCGCCCGCACCCATGTCTCCTTCTACCGCAACTGCAACCGCTTGCTCCAACAAGATGCGAAGCTTCGCCGCCTGATCCTCGAGACTGGTCATCTTGGTCTCCGATGCAATCACCTTCTCCGCCAGACCGGCCCCCAAGGTGCGCACCAATTCGGCTTTCCTGCGTACCAACTGCTGCCCCTCCCCTGCAGATACAGATGAGTCGATAAAGTCGGTGCTAAGTCGGGGGAATGTAAGGGAGGCGGCACTTCGGGTTGCGGAAACGGTGTATAGTACCTGCTTCTCGTGTGTGTGCGCGAGGGCGACGGCCTGTTGGGCCCGAGCGATAACGAGATTCAGCCCAGCGGTAGTCCTGGATACGGAGGTAGTGACCGCTTTCAAACGACGGCGATAGTGGTAGGAGATGTAGTGCCAGATCACAGGAAGAGCAGGGAACAAACAAAAAATAATATGGGTAGCATCGGGAGAATGAAGAATGCAGGTAAAGCAAGTGTTGGGAGAGACTTGAAGGTGATCGCGAGGACTCCAAGGAGGGACACAAGAAACGCGGCAATTTTTGAAGCATATTCCAAATATGCGTATCGTATTGGTCCAGAGAATGTGCGAATGGGCGCGAAAGACAGTGATGACAAGGGGTACGATAAAAAGCAGCCAGGTGGAATAGTTCCATAATAGAGGTGATATGGTCGTCAGGGCCACGCCCAGCGAGAGGAGAATGAATGGCCAGAGGAATGGGGCGATACCTGCGATTGGATTAGAGGGTCATACATATGGACTCCTTGGAAGACACTTCTACCTGTAAGGGATGCCACTATTTGCTGGGAATCGAGACTCGGGTTCATGATGGGTCGTCTTCGGGGTTGATAAAAATTGACCAATTGATGTGGCTAGGAATGTGGTGTAGCAAGCTGTCGTAGCGTGCGGCTTGAGGAGACGCTGAGGGTGGAAACGAACATAAGCCTTGATGTATCATATATATTGTAAAAATGTTGCATGATTTGGGGTCGGACAGTTCACAGCCTCTGAAGAAGGTTACTGGCTACATCCCACCGCACAGGTCAAATTGTGTCCGGATAATCGATGGATGACTTCTGATCGTAAACTTCGAGAATTGAGCCGAGCGATTTGATTATGTGCTTGTGCAAACCTACAATGAGGCAAGAACGAGGCAAGAACGAGGAAGTTGGCTGTGACTGACTTTGAATACTCCACAACCTCGGATTTCTCCCTTCCACACATCAACGGATTATATTGTCACTGCAATGACGCACTGTAAAGAAGAACAGTCAGTTGATCTTTGATCGTGCACGAAAAAATCGAATGGAATCGTCGATCGTCGATAATTTATAGACGTGATACGTGAAGGCATTGGAAAACGTGTTCTTCACCAGGCATTGATCGACGAGGACCCGTTCGGAGTCCATCCAAATTGTGCCTAAATGGAATCTCGTTCGTGTGAGGAGGTTTTTAATCCTCTGACTCTGAACTTTGATCGGGCAAATTCGGTATGCTGATTACGAGTACGACGCAACTGATTGACTCTTCTCAGACCCGGACACAGTTACCTTGACTTGACACTGCTTTCTTTCCTGCACAGAGAGGCTAGAAATCAAGTTTTGGAGCATGAAATGGGGAGAACGTACTGGGTACTGCCTCTCCTTTGACTTTGACTCCGACTAAGTGTAACATTCGCCCTCGGCCTTCTGGCCCGACTCGGACCCAGTGACGTGGCTAGAACTGACATCTTGACGTAACGTAATTCATATCGCCGGCCTCTGCCGACTGATATCTGTGCTAACGCTGACATGCCGGTTTACGTACCTCCGCCAGGTACCAACACAACGGCTCACCTCCCCGACTCATCACAGAAGCACAAAGACTTCACTCTCACCTTGAGCAGGATCTGCCCCCCAAGAACCCCCCACCTGACCCAATGACGAGTGGTCCAGACTCTGTATCAACTATGTCCTAACTGCAGTTACCACCAACCGAGAAGCCTACCCCCCTCACGCCGCACTCACAATTGAAGTTGGGAACCCTCCTATGCCTCAGTCCCGAACGTTATGAACATCTTGTTGAGATAAAGAGTAGCCGAAGCATTGACGCATCGGCCCAAACTGTCCGGGCGGCCCACAGGCCCAGACCACATAAGTGTTTCAGCTCATTGCTGCAACACGTATGATAGCAAAAATTGATAGTGTGATCTAAGACAATTGGTAGCTAGCACATAGCGATCGTGAAAACAATTTGATAGTTACTACAGATAAAATAATTAGGGATGCTCTCAGATACTTAAGAGTGTCATACATACAGTAGATACTTCAGTTTCGTCTCACAGAAACCAAAGTAAGTACTTACTATCTCACAATCTTATCAGTAGCTGATTATGCATTGTAGTAAGTTTTTATTAGGTACATATGATCCAAAAGTTTCGTCTCACAGAAACTGAATAAGTTTTTATTAGATCTATTACGATCTAATCTACCTTATCACTGTGCGATTCAACACATCTCAGTAACACCCTTCGATCGAGATCGGTCCCCAGTTTGTGATCATTCATGAGTGATACTTATACTAGTGTACGGCGACTCAGGCTATGACTGTCCTATATTTTGCGTTGAGTCCCATTCTATCCCATCTCAGGCTGTAATTCCATGTCTAAATCATGGGCAACTGAGGAAGGCATCCCCACGGGCACCTACTCAATCTTCAACAGCAGATCCCACGTAGCTTTCGCTGCGAATAACAAACTTGTGAAAGCCCCATCTGATGCCAAATGCCAAGCCGAGTGATTAAGTCGTACGTAGCCTCAACGTGCACAATCCAGTGGAATGTTACGCTGAAGTCGGCCACCCCACCATTAAGTTGGTCGATTCAAAGTCAATCCAACAGGAGTTTCGCTGGTCATCGTTCCCATGTGAGAAACGGGGACCCTATTGTCGAAAACTTCGAGAATGTTTTGGGGAATTTCTAACGGAAGAGGCGTAAGTCACGTCATTATACATACGGCATCTGACAAAGGCTCTTTGCGCAGATCGAATTATCGTCGACTCCTCAATCGTGTTTCAAACTGGAGGCAGAATCACCACCTGACCCGACACCCGACACCGACACCACCAAACCGGGCACCACCAGCCAACCCGACACCACCGACTCCGACTCAGGCACTGCCAGCCAACCCGACACCACCAACCCAGGTGCCACCACCCCACCCGGCACCACCATTCCGGGCACTACCACCCAGCCCGACACCACCAACCCAGGTACCACCACCCAACCTGACACCATCAACCCAGACACCATCACCCAACCTGATACCACCAACCCAGACACCATTACTGAAGCGGACACCACCAACCCAGACACCATCACTGGACCTGACACCATCAACCGATACACCATTACTGAACCTGACTCCACCAACCCATACACCATTACCGAACCGGACACCACCAACCCAGACACCATCACTGAACCTGACACCACCAGCCCGACACCACCACCCATCCGCCCCCAGAAGCGTGCAAAGACACGCGTTGAAGGAACGGGCGGTGGCACGCGTGTATTCTGGCAAGCCAGAAATGGCTCAATCCGCTTGAAGGGTCGGAAGCCAAATGGAGGTCCATCGCCCAGAAGAATACTCGTTCGTGCATGACGCGCAAGGAGATATAGACGATTAGCTGCAATTTGTTGGGGTTGTAAATCAGGCTTCAAACAGGTGGGTGATTTTGTGCTCTGCAATCCCTGGTCTGCGACCCCAATTGTAGATTCGTCTCTATTACGTTGATAACAAGAATGTTCTCCAAGAAATGGTAGGCCGAAAGGGTTCCTGGCGAGTAGGCAGGCTTGGCCGGCTCAAGCTACCTGTCGCTCCGAGGTCCAAGCTATTTGATCGGACGCAGAGGCCGAAAACTGAGGGTCAGATATAAGTCGGCGAGAGGTAGTATTAGGGTGGTCGTCTGGGGAAAGAATGGTTGGAAGGTTACCTAGATTGTTGATTGCGCTGGGGAAAGGGGGCAAGGACCTGAAAGCAGAATTTGAGGTGGTAAGTAGAGGAATGAGGGAGCGCGGGGAAAGGCGGGGGAATTGGAGTGTCGCACTCGGAGGTAGTCAGACGAAACGTCATTAATGGACATCGGATTTAGATGCAGGGGAGGGGACGATGGGAAGAAAAGGAGGAGGGACAGAGGAAAACGAAAGCAGGGGTGTCAACGCACCGTCAATGAGAAACGAATTTTAATGTCAGGCTCACACTGCCTCGCCTCGCCTGGCATACTGTATAATGCGCCACCTCACCGCTTCCTCACCCAACCCCTCCTCATGCCCCCTGAAAGGACTGACTACGTTTTCCTCACAACGTACCGTGATAATTTCGAGTCCTCGTCGAGTGGCTTCTCAAACTTGGCACCTGTGAGCTGCGGCAACCTCACCGATTTCAAGATTCGGTTGGTACATTTTGTGCTGGGGTGTACAGGGTTGGTACCGAGCACTCGTGCGTTCTCGTGTCGAACGTCAATATCCTGAGCTTTGTCTGATATGAAAGGATCGATTTTTAAGTGCTGGTGACCGTCATTCCCTTCTTCCGTTTTCGCGTCCTAGAGTCGCCATTCGTGGGCACGTTCAGCTCATAGTCAGTTCCTTTCCTTTTACTGAGGCGCCTCTCCTAGACTGTCCCTCTGTTCTGTTCAGTCATCGCCCACGCGCCAGACACGCATCACAATCCGTGCGCTCATCCTCATCACCTTCCTGACAGCCCTCAGCACCCTCGTCCGAACCACGCCCAACACATTCTTCGCATTTATCATCCTCGTCGCCGTCCTCTCTGCCGCATGTGTCTCATACTTTCAATCTCCCGTATTCGCCGTTGCGTCGATTTTCGGACCCAGCGCGGTACAAGCTGTCATGGCTGGCCAGGCAGCTATCGGAGTCATGGTTAGCCTGGTGCAACTTGTTAGCGCAGCGATATCACTCCGCCTCAGGTCGGCGCAGAGCGGGAGAACACCAGAGGAGGTATCCGCATTCGTGTGCTTTGCATTTGCGACATGCCTGTTATGCATCAGTCTGGTCGCACATAGCTGGCTGGTGAGAACCATAGCTGGCTGGTGAGAACCCCAGCGTACGAGATCTTGATTTCGCCGATCGAGCAGAGGATGAGGACAGACAAACTTGAAGAACGCCAGGCGCTCCTGTCGTCGTCATACGTGGCGCGTGCCACAAAGCCCAAGCAAGAGACAGCGAGTGCACGCATAATCAGAGTAGCGAGGGCGAACGTGATCTATGAATTGGCCGTCGCATGTGTGTTCATCGTTACACTCGTATGTCCTTTCCTCGTCGGGTTTCGCAAATTTACGCTGATACACCGTTTGCACATCATAGTCCGTCTTCCCGCCCATTACAACAGCCATCATGCCCGTCAACCCGTGGCTTCACCCACTTCTCTTCAACGCCATCCACGTCCTTCCTTTTTAGCCTCGGCGATCTGTTTGGACGGCACCTCTGCACCTTTCCCCCCCTTCTCATCTGGTCACGGACACTGGCTCCTCGGCCTCTCCCTTGCACATACACTTTTCATCCCTTTCTTCCTCGCTTGCAACATTCAACTGCCGTCCTCCTCTACCATCCAATCCAGTTCGTCGCCGCTCATCAATTCTGACCTCCTCTTCCTCATCCTCTTCACCTTCGGGACGTCAAACGGGTACATCTCTACAATGTGTCTCATGGCGGCGCCGTCGCTGCTGCATAATAAAAACTTGAAAGACCAGGAGGACGTAGACACGGCAGTGACGATTGGCCTGTTTTGTATGGTCGGCGGGTTGACAGTGGGGAGCTTCGCAAGCTTGCGATAAGGATGGTGGTATGTAGGTGTGATCCGTTTGTGGGATAGTTCGGGGGTATGGGCGTTGTATTCCAGGAACGGTGTGCCTGCCAGGAAAGTAAGCATCGCCGCACGTATATGAACTTTTATCAATTACGTTTCACGTGCAATTTATTTATTCGTGAAGGAACGTACGTTTTTTGTCCCGGAGAATGCGAAATGCGAAATCAACATCGAAGTCAGGCACAAGAGCGACAGTTTGGAGATATTTTACAACTTCGACTTTGTTGCATAAGAGCTGGAAGTAGAAAGGAATAAAATGCAATCCGTGTCAGTGGGATAGGAAAGTGCAACGACTGCTCAGCCAATACTAAAAGTCAAAATACCATGTTTGGGGGTAAGAGGCTAATGCTCATGGAACCAATCATTCGTTGAATGCAATGATACTAGCTCCAGCGGAATAAAGAATGGTGTCAGCCCAGGTATCAATATGCCAGACCAAACCAGTCCTTGAGACGTCGTTGACGTAGGCGTTGATGCGAAGATTAGCTTTGCAATCGATGTCGATAGAATTCAAGGCTACGAAGACGGCTGGATACTTCCAAAACTTGACGTCGTTGAATGAGATTAACTTGCTCTGTCGGAGCCGCGGTTGGTCGCGGGGACGAACGTCCATCGTGTTGGCAGACATGCTAAAGATGTGCTCCTCATCCTCTGGGTATGCAACCCAACAAGCCTGCGCAGCGTAGAGGATGGTATCTCCCCAACTCTCGATAGTGAGCGTGAATCCGGTCACGTCGATGTCAGTGGCGGTAGTCTTGAGGCGCCAGTTGCGGGTGTTGTCGAGATCGATGTAGTTCAAGAAGACAACAACTTTGGGAGGGGTAATGAATGGGCGCTCAAAGTCGACGCGCACGGAGGCGGGGTCATCGGGGTTGATCAAGAGGTTGCGCATGTGTTCACCAGTGAGATACTGCATATCGGCGGGTGGGAGAACGAAGACATCGTCGATGGCTCTGTAGAGAGTGGTGTCGTCCCACGTTGTGATATGACAGTCAGCCCAAGTCTTGGTGAAGTACTGGATTTGTCGACTTGACGCGGATGTTGGCATTTTTGTCGATATCTAGTTCACGTAAGCCATGGGGAAGACGGGGACGGGCGACGAAAGGATGAGGGAAGTATAACGTCTCCTGAGTATCAGGCTTTGGGTCGGTTGGGGCATGGACAGTCTCAGTGTTAAATTCGTGAAGGATAGGCATGACTGGATACGAAGAGCAGTTGAGGAGGTGATCTAGTCAACTTTGAGGGCGTTATATACGACAGGCAGGAAGGATAGACAAGTCCGGTCAACTCATCGGTCATATATTATATAATTAATATATATAGATTATGACGAAGGATGGGCAAAGGTAAATAATAAGGAGACAAAAGGGCACAGTATAGAAAAAAGTCCAACGAATCAAACGTATCGCACATGTGAGCCCAAAGAAACCAACTCAACCAGCTACGAGTCCGCGGAAGGGGGAGCGGTGCAGCGTAGACAACGACTCGAGGCACTGTGGGTAGCGAGCCCTCGCATCTGACAGCGAAAGAGGAGCGAACACGTCATAATGGTCTGGACGCGACGCCGCAGCAAGGGTGAGAACCGGGGTAAGATGGAAAGATGAGAGGGAGTTGAAGATGGGCGAGAGCGCGATGAAAGGAAGGCAAAGAGGGATGATGTAAGTATGGACAGAAAATGACATGAAAGAATCCGGCGCAGGGAATGAAGTCGGGCGGCCCTGCACGAGACAACGATGCCCGACGATGATGTTGTGCCGGGAGCCAATGAAAGGGAGTGTCGAAGTCCGACCTTGAGACGACTCAGACGCGCAGCATGTGGAGAGGCCGGTGACATCGAGTGGGATCGAGGGGAGACAGAGAATTTTATGATCTGCTCTTGAGGTGGCTCGGCGAGAGATAACGTCGAGTTGAAAGGCGCGAAGGGAATGGAAGGTGTATGGAATGAGTGGCCAGATAGGACGAAGAGGGCAAGGTGAGGGTGTTCATTTTCTTGCAGGATCTCACACCTTACGGTGTCGAGATGCCAGTTGGTGTCGGGTTGTACCGCCTCCGGTCTGAAATATCACGATTGGCGATTCGACAATAATTGAACCTGCACAAAGAACCTTTGTCAAATGCCGACGTGAGTCATTCCTTCCGCTGTAAATTCTCTTGGAAATTTCGAAGGAGGAATGCTTCGAAACTCAGAAACTTTGCAAACAATGGAAACCCACAAACAGACCTGTATTCGGACCTCTGAGCGCTGCTTGATGCTCACACAATCGTTCAGGTTATGCATTCGTTTTGTCCGACAACAGTGGCTCCATTTGTCACAAGTGAACGATGACGGAACTCCTGTTGGATTGACTCTGAATCCACCAAGTTAAAGTTGGAGTGACCGACTCCAGCTTAACTTCCACTGAATCGTGCACGTTGAGACCAGGTATAAAGTGACGACTTGTTCACTCGCCTTGGCGTTGGCACCTGAGGTGGCTTTCACAAGTTGATTGTTCGCATCGAAAGCTACGATGTCACGGTTTTCGAAGACCGAGTAGGTGCTCGTGGGGATGTTGCCCAAGATTCAGACATGGAATTACAAATAGGATGTATGGACTCGACGTAACATGTACGCAGCGGGGGTCTTGGGGGATTCAGCTCAAACTGAGAGTGAACTCTGCAATGCTTCGGGGATGAGCAATTGTGATGCGCCCACCCCAAATTTCCTGGTTCCCTTCTTGGTTCACCTGGCGGCAGAAACGTAAACCTGCGTGTTGTTGGAGCAGGTGAGAGTGGCGTAGAATCAGTCGGCAGAGGCCCACGATTAAGTGTAGGAAGCAGTTCTGGCCACGGTACTGGGTCATGGAGAAAGGCTGACAGCTGATAAAGATAGGGAATGAATGACGCCAAAAGTTACACACCAGAGTCAAAGAAGAAGTACAAAGTATGTTCCCCCCAATTCATGCTTCAAAACATGTCGAATGGCACAGGAATTATAATAAGTCGAGATAACTGAGCGTGAAAAAAGAAAAGTCTTTAGTTACGGCGTAATCAGAAAATCGAATCTGCCGGTTCCACGACGTCCGGGATCGGAGGGATCAGAAGCTTCCTGGACGAACCTCTTGACATGAACAATATTCTCTTGCCATTGAGTGAGACACATTCGACACGGTCCTGATCGATCAATTTGAAAGGGGGACCCCGAGGAGCGCGTGAGCCGACCGGGCCGTACGTGGGCGTGGGAGAGCGTTGGTTATAAAAGGGATTTGCACACGATGCTTAGAATAGAAAGATCACCTTTTGCCGTTCACAAGGCATGCACGACGAATTGCCAACAAGTTAAGCCATCCGCAAGCCCCGTTTGACTGGCTCTCTTATCGTCTCATCGTTTCGACTCCACAGCCGTCTTACCACGACGCGCATGTCTTATCATCGCTCTGGACACAGAGTCAGTGGACGAAATCAACTTAATTAGTTCCGTGCTCACCTTCACACATTTACTACTAGCTGGACTATTTGGCACGGGATCCTTAACCATACGACGTGGGGAAAGGGTGCAGCAGCTTTCTCACCAGTCCAGGACAATATCACGCCTGTGACTGACCAGTCACTTCAGGACAGAATGTAGGTTTTCATCCCGTCTCACTTGTGTCAACGCAGAGTTTAATGTGGTCCGTTGCTTCCAGGAATCCTGACACTCAGATCCGTGTCTATGACGACATCTCCAAGATAGTCCACAATATATTGAGGAATGGCACAAAGCTAGCAATCGTTTCGGCGAATCCCAGCAAAGACATGTAGGTTTTTGACGAACCTACGGGACACCTTCATCCCCATCTCCCCGCAGGTGCGACAGGGCATTGTATTACTTCAAACCACCAACCCAAGAAACAATCAGCATTCGTCGATTATCCACCTGGTCGAGTATGACGAGGTTCAGGGCTCCAGTAAGCCCAGATATCTTTGCACGTCCACCATGCATCGTGCCTACAACACGGATTATGGCCAGACCGAGAATTGAAGGGATTGAACCCTTTCAGAAGAATTCGGCAAAGGTCCGGGAGCGATTACTCCCAAATGGTATAGTTTCATATTATGTATCTCACTTGTACGCTCAGGCAGCGACATCGACAGCTAATGTTTGATGCCGAGGCTGCCAGCAACACCGTTAGGATAACTTTAGGTACATTTCAATCATGGCCCTTTATTACCACCCAATTCAGTCCACACAAGGCGTATCATTCGAGCTCGTCCGTGACAGAGGATCCGGTTTGACATGGGCCTTGTATCAGCGAAGCCTCCAAGCTTGGCCACGTGCTATAAGTATTACCCTCCTACCGAACCCACCCACCCGGCGCAGGCGCGCGCTTATAGGCTATAGTGGGTTGGGTCCCAGGTGGATGAGACGCGCTCAGGAGGGGGAAGGTGTTGAAAGGACCGAGGCTTACCGTTGGGGGTAGTCGCCCCCTCCTCGAATCTGTACGTTTACAAAGAACACGTAGGTATAATCATATTTAACCTCCGTGTAGAGTCAAAGTTTTCCGTGACTATCCAAGGGATGGTGGCCAAAGAGGGGCACAAGGTCTGTGAGGTTTGGGTTAAGGATTATGACTCTTGGGTGAACGTCAACAAGGTGCGTCATCGTATATCTGTCCGGGTCATGTCTCATCCAACTTATTAGATATGGGTCCCCGAACATGGCAGCACCGTTACTCGAATGGACAACCAGAACTTGACCCCACGAGCGATCGGGTCAACACCAAGAAGCCGGAGACCGTATCATTGAAGATCGCTAGGGCATCCGTACACCTTACGTTCTCTTCTCCAGGCATGAACACTTTCGCGGCACGCCAAGAACAGGTCCACGCTAGAGCGAGATGGTTGTGTACACGCAGATTCAACGGCCATTGTTATTAACCCCCTGACGGATGCCCGAAGTAAATAATATTTCCAATCCCTGCCCTTACGAATTCAGGTTCCAATTTCGAAACTGGCACATTGTTGTACCCAACAAACCGAGGGAAGAGTTCCGGCGACGTGGAGAGAAGATGTTTTACCGGACGTACCTCGACCGAACATGTCTTCCACCGCCTCTTGGGGATAGTCCAGGAATGGGCCAACGGACAGGGTACGTTGGTGGAGGGTATCCTGGCTCGTATGTTCTCCTCGATGATTTGTCAGCCGTTTGTACTGCCTCATGTTCCATCACTTTCAAAACTGTCGTCATTTCGTGTTCGCTCGAAGAATAAACTTGTCTGAAGCCTCTCCAAGGGACGATCCCAAATCGGTTTCTCTCCTCTCGTTACGTCACAGTTCTCACCGCCTGCCACTTGCATTTACTCCCAAAAAATGGATTTCCCAAAGCTCGTTGCTTTGGACACAGAGTGAATATACGCAATCAAACTTACACAACTCAGCACTCATTCGATGCACTTGCCAGCGGGACTGTCTGGGCGGGGCGGCTAGATGAGAATAGTTGGGGAAAGGGCCCAGGTGCCTCAGATTCAATTGAGGACAACATTGAATCTGTTAATGGTTCGTGGCTTCGGGACAAAACGTCAGTACTTCCTTCACGTGAAAATCAGCACCGACTCTTCTATTATCCGCAGCAATCATGAGAACTCCATCCGTCTCTACGACGGAATTTCTGATGTGATAAGCGACGTCCTCAAGAAAGGTGCGTTGCTCGCGATCGTTTCCACCAATTCAAGGAAAGCCATGTATGTTCTTCCTGAAACTCTTGGATGTCTAATTTGTTGATGATTTACAGGTACGACAGGGCATTGTCGCACTTTATCGTGGCCAATGCTAACGGTAGCGAGGGGCCAATCATTCAGTTAGCTAAATATTATGATGTCACTAATGGTAATATTTCCCCCTTAAATTCGCTTTGCATGAATAATTATTTCGTGTTTAGAATCGAAGGTAGAGCAGTTTAGAAGGATAAGGGAATGGTCTGGACTTGATTACTCCGAGATGGTTCGTTAATCACTCCCCTGCTAGTAGCTTGTCTATAGTCAACGGCCTCTACAGATTCTTTTTGATGACGAGGCCAAGAACAATGCGGTCAGGATACAGCTAGGTGTGCTTGCCATCCCCAGGCCTCCATTCCACATCCGTACTCACATCCAGAAAGGGGTGACATTCCAGGCCATCTGCCACAAGAAAGGGTTAACGTGGGACATCTACCAAGAAGGCATGGACACTTGGCGGCGCATGAAGAGGATTACGATTCCCCCGAACCCAAGCTCGCAACTCACACCCATGGTTATCGGTTATACTGGGCAAAGCCACACCGTAATTGACCTCGTTCAAAAGGGCGAAGGCCGTGTTCATCGGATGTGGACTTGCCGATGGGGATTTGGGTTGTACGTCACCGATCACCCGAGCATGTGCGTGCTACCTATTGTCAGGTTTTCCGGCGTTAACGTTTGCCTTGTAGAGCTAAATTCTATTCCGACTGGGAGAAACGAGAGGGTCGTGAGGGCTGGGTTTGCGCAGTTTGGGTCCGAGATTACGAGGCATGGATGAACAAGGTCAACAAGGTAACATTATTACACCGTTTCGTACTGGGTCATCTCTTATCCCCGTAGGTATGGATCCCCGAAAATGATAGTAGCCTGCCACAGATGGACAACCGGAGAGCAACCGATGAAGAGACGGGTCGTAACCAGGAAGACCGAGATCGTGCTGTTGCGGGCCGGTGGGGTGTCTATACACCCTATGTTCTGTTCTCCAGACATCGCTTCCTAGATGGTATGCCTATCGAGCTCAATGCACGATCGAACGAACTGCTGCTACCGACTCAGATTCAGCGATCTCTGGTATACCTTACCGTGATTACAGATACTGAGGCCGAACAAACCCCGATTCCTTTCCACTACCATCTTCAAACTAAAGCGTGGAACATTACTGTGCCGGAAGAGACCAAGCACGACTTCTTGAAACACGGCGAGACGGATATTTATGATTCCATAATGATGGAAAGTAGTTAGCCTGTGAGTCTACTATATCTATATCTGCCAATACAAACTTTGTCCACATTTTTCCTTTTGAAGGTGAACTATGTCAAGGGCCTGGAAGAACGTAGATGCGTCATCGACGAGAGCGACGGGACTGATTACCCCGAAACGATAATGACGGAGACAAGTAAAAGAAAAAGGAAATCGGTGATACGTCCATATCGGCCACTGCGGAATCTCAGTGATCGACACGAGTATGGTCAAACCTCGACGGGTTTACGGGTCAGGGTCTTGCAGGTTTGGGATATCTGGACCCGTACCGGCGGTGGTGGGTTTGTCAGAGCACGTCGTGGAGGTCACATTGTGTGTCAATGATCGTCTTTCTCCATATTCTCTACACGCTCAATTGAGTGCTCTCCTCTCTGCGCTTGATGCAGCTGGGGACTACAAACTAGATGGAAACGTTACCACCGATATTCCTGCAATCGGCAAGAGGTAAACCTTCGAAGATACCACCCGTTCTCCGAAAGACGTCATGAGCATACGGAATGGCTATAAGCGTCTCTCCGGCCTTCCAGAGGTTACGTTACGTCGGATCATGACCAGAATTCGAGTGGACACATGGTATAGTTTAGTCCACTAGTATCAATTATCTGATTCTGACTGTTAGTATGACAGATGTCCAACTACCGGCGTCGGTGATAAAATGGTAATTCATTCTGGTAAAAGTCCTTTTACGGGCGACTCCGCCAGGAAAGCTCTGTCCCGAGAGCGCACTAAATATTCCACACCTTTCCTGACGAAGTCTTGCACTAACTCTCTATCGCCTGGAGGGTCACGAGGCGTCCAGAAAACGTAACTAATACCCCAATGCGCCAAAGTATCCTGTGCCAGACGGGCATCTCTATTTGAAATACGGGAGTAGGCGTCTAGGAAGCTCCGACGCATCCCCGACGCGAGCTCGGACGCAACCTGGTTCCTTCTACTAAGTAAATCCATGTAAGCGCAAAACAAGCCAATTTCTGAGCCTGGTAATCCTGTCCTTGCGAGTTCCCAATCCAAAATATAGAGACGAAGGGGCTGCTGGTCAGTGGTGACAAGGATATTCTCGTGCCAGAGGTCTCCCATGAGGAACTAGCCAATGGCATTTGTTAACCTTCGAACGAAGCAGTTTTCTCGGGGGAAAAACCTACGACATCACGGCCAGGGAGCCGAGCAGACATCAGGCAGGAAAGATACTCGTCTGTCAGCGTCGAGATGGCTTGAATGTCGGGTGGGATCTATTTTGAAGTCTGACAGCAGAGGCAAATCATCCTTGTCTTTGCACTGCAACGTGGCCACTAGGCGATTGTAGTTCAAGTCGGCCATCATCTGTTTTGCGTGCAGACATTTATCAAAAATGTCGAGTACGCCGTCGGGATTGCTCCTGCTCCATTCGTGCACCCGCGCAATAAAATCGCCGACGGCTGTCCCAATAGTCTCCGCGAGACCAGTGGAACAGGCACTGTCGGAGCAGAGGAATTCCCTGAGGGTGACAACCGTCGGCGCCGCAGTCCTCCATGACGATGAGATAGTTGTTGACGTCAAAATGGTGGATTTTTGGGACCTTTGACGAGCAAATTTGGCGGAAGGCTGAGCCTGACGCGCGTCATCGCTTCCACTTCGAAGATCTGTCGTGCCAGTGGGTCAATCGTCGGCATCGACCAATCGCTCCAATTTCTTGCCTGGCGTTCCACCTCCCATGAATTACACACCGCGCTCTTCCAGAACGGCTGCGCATGCTTGAGCACGACCGTCTGGCAGCCGTCAAAAGGCGTTAGCAGATTGATTCTGTACAGATAGTTGACAGTTCCGCCCGTCAGTTCCGTGATGGATCGGCTTGCAAAGGGAGTGCCCGCGAGGAATGCCTCAACGGCGGAGATGGACGTCAATTCGACTGGCTGACAGAATGAAGCTGGGGCGGGCATCCCGCTGTGGACCTGGGAGGTGACTCTCTTCAAGCATGTAACATGAATAATGTATATCAGTGCACTTAGATATAGTTTTCGAGTAGAATTCATTCGTCACTACATCGAGACTCCGATTTCCAACAAGTAGTAATCGCCGCGCCAGCCTGAGCTCACACTCCCACGAATGGGTCACCAATTTGCAATACAATATACCCGAGTCACCAAATCAGTAACGCTGACTGACTACACAAGGTTTGGCTCCCCATATCCGCCGACACTCATCATTTGTTTCGTTGGGTACAGTGATTTTCCACGTCTTAATTTGTTTATCGAAAGGGTAAGGATTGGGATTGGAATGTTGATCCACTTGGTCGTCTGGAACCCGAACGACCTCGAATAGCGACCGTTGGATCTGCGTGTATACAACCATCTCGGTACACCGTTGGCCTTTTGGGATGGGCATCCCTTCCATCCAATGATGCTTGGAGAAGAGGAACGTAAGGTGTAGGGACTTTCCAGTGGTCCGTGATGAAACGGTCCCTGTCCTCCTGGTTCCGTCCCGCATCTTCAACGGACCAGAGTGTGTTGTTCATTTGCGGAAGGTAACCAGAGTTTTCGGGGATCCATATCTAAAGACATATGTGAGATGTGCCTTGCATAGATATCCCATGGCGCGCCTTGTTGATGCTCGTCCACGCATCGTAATCTTTGACCCAAACTTCGTAAACATGGGACTTTTCCGCAATCCATTCTTCGTTCCAGCCTAGCAAAGTATTTGGCTCTACATAGAACGTAAGGCTTGAGCGTGGCGACATCGGATTGAAACGTACATTCCAATTGTGTCGGCGAGATATAACGCGTAGCCCCATCGAGAGGGCGTGTTTCGGTCCACACGACATTCCCCCCTCCCAATGAGTGTGACAGAGAAGGAGGGCAACGCACTGAAGCCTACGAGCATCCGTACGGGGCTTGGGCTCGAGGGAATCATAATACTTTTAGCACGTCGCCAAGCATCGAGGCCTTGTTGATAGACGTCCCACGTCAAACCTTTTCCATCGCGGACGAACTGGAATGTTACGCCTCGGAATACATGAATATGAATGCGAAACGAATATGTAATTGCACGCATACCTGCTTCTATCCTGACGACGTTGTTGTAGGCCTCGTCGTCAAACATGAGCTGTCAATGTTATTTACAGAGCATAAGCATAAGATAAGTAGATGTGAAGCCGTACAAGATCTGAGAAATCGCTTGCGGACCATGTCCGAATCCTTTTGAAGTGCTGCACCTTTGATTCTGGCCGTTATACAAATTGTCAACATGTGCATAAAGGAGGGCAAAGACACCTAGACTTACGGTCTATAACTTCGTCGTATGTAACCAGGTGAATGATAGACCACTCTCTCCCGTTTTTCGGGTTGATGGTGTTGAAGTAATACAAGCGCCCTGTCGCACCTACAGCACCCGGTAAGTAGAGCCCCAATCGGTTCGTCGGGCCCGATAAGCTTTACATGGCTTTGCTGGGATTACGCGAAACGATTGCAAGTCTTGCGCCGTTCTTCAGAATGTCATGGACTATGTTCGAGATATCGTCAAAGACACGAATCTTGCTTGCTGTGATCCCTAGAGACAGAAATTAACGAGGTTGGGACTGAGTCGGAAGTTTTGGAGTACTGACGTCCTATCACGAAGTAACTGGCGATCCACACGCTCGATGTTGTCCTCAATCGATGGTTGTGCACCCGGTCCTCTCCCCCATGTTGCAGAATCGAGATACCACTGCCAAATAGTCCAGCTAGTAACGAGTGAGTCAAAGCGGGTGCGGAATCAGTTTATTTCGTTCACTCTGTGTCCAAAGCAACGACTTTCGGATAGGACATGCTGTCAACTGCCAGCCTGGGGTTCAAGTTTGACGGGAGCGGTGATGCTGATCATGATATTTGGCAGATTAGATACCCAGGCCAGTCGTACTGTCTTGTCGGGCAGCCTTGAAAATCTGGGGTGAACACGCCGAGATGTGTTGACAAAGTAGGGTGCAGGGTTAGCAGCCTTCTTTATTTCACAGCACGTGGCCCGATTCGGATTCGATTAGATTTCGAATCGAGTCGGGATTCTAACTCTGATACTCGTTTCCCAACTCTATTTTGTTCACAGAGTCAGGGCTCCATAGGCCCAAATTGTTCACTGCAGTATAGGCCACAGGTATGATAAAGAATTGCTCTTTATCTTCAACTCCCTCTCCACTGCTGTTTACAACCCGTCATGCCCGTCGTCTGCGAATTCGACACCCAAACCGTCCATTCCCCGGCCAACCCGGAACCTGATACAGAGATAACCCTTGACTTCCCCTACGCATTCGACGCCCGTCCCCGCCTTGCCCATGGTTTCCGTGAGTTAGATATTGATAAGAACGCCAGCATTCGCGTCGAGTCGACGATCGATTACTTCACCAATACTTGGGCCGACTGCCACATTACAACTTGGGAGGACACCACTCTTTACAGCGCCATCGATGATGCGTTCGTCATCGCACCCGACGATCAAGAGTTCCTCACGGGTGCCTACATGCGCAACCTCTTGATCAACCCTTATGACCCCGCCTCAGCGCGCATCGACTTTGAGCGCCCATTCGCCACCCCTCCAAAAGTCGTCGTCTTCTTTAACTACATTGATCTTGACAAGGGCCACAACTGGCGCCTCAAGACCAGCGCCACTGACATTGATGTGAACGGATTCACGCTCAATATCGAGACATGGGCAGACACGGTCCTCAACGCCGCCCAAGCGTTCTGGATTGCATGTCCAGCGGAACGCAAGCAGATCTATAGCGCGTCCGTCAACACGACGGACATTCGTCCTTGGAACCTTCCGCAGCTCCAACAGAGCCGAGCGATTACATTCGGCAATGTCAAGTTCCCGAAAAATCCATCTATCTTCGTCGCCTTGAACTCATTCGACATCGACTTCAGGACCAACTTTCGCATCAAAGCCTACATCGATGGGGTGACCACGACTGGTTTGGTTTGGCACATAGATTCTTGGCACGACACCATCCTTTACTCCGCTGGTGCCAGCATCATTGCCTTTGCCTAATGATCAGAGTGTCAGGGCTTGGAGATGCAAGTAGGACAAGGTCAGACAATATCTATTACTCTCTCCTATTAGTGTGGCCTGACTTCGTGCGTTGAGAGATCAAGGAAAAAGAATACAAAGAGAAACAGTCGAGGCCTGTCGTGGTGGGATGAGTCGGTAGGTTATTACTTACATGCACCAAGGACACGACACTTGGATACGTATCTTGGGCTGTGCAGCACCCCCGGACAGCGCCCCTGCAGAGTCGTCGACAGATAGCGGCAATAGGCAAGATCATTTCCTATTTTGATGGACTCAATCATTCGAGATTCTGCAAAGTTCGCAGCCTAGCCAACATCTCATTAATATCCCCAACATGCGCAGCACTAGTATTATCACATGGATGGGTATCTGGAACTGTTTCCAAAAGCACCACAGTAGTAGCGTTTGGCATCATTCAAGGTCCCCGAACCAATCGATAGTCAGGTTTTCCAGCTAGGATGCAGGCAAATAGCAGCAGCATCAGCACCGG
The DNA here is from genome assembly GCA_025769875.1 of Russula earlei. Classification (NCBI taxonomy): domain Eukaryota; kingdom Fungi; phylum Basidiomycota; class Agaricomycetes; order Russulales; family Russulaceae; genus Russula; species Russula earlei. Next base: position 113,240 of record JAGFNK010000058.1, on the reverse strand, counting down.
CAAGCTCGCCAGGATAATGTCAGACTCATACATTTACCGTACGATCACGGCCACCACTGACAATCTTATCTGCCACAAAATCAACGCAGTACACTTCGTAAGTGTGGCCAGGAAGGTCCGTCTTGATTTTGTACGTTTTGAGGTCCGAGATCTATTGGCCCTGAAACGTATCTTCGGTGATGAGCCGTTGCACTTCAAATCACCTTATTGGTCCACTTGGCGGCGGAAACGTAAACCTGCGTGTTGTAGGAATGGGTGAGAGTGGCGTTGATGGTGGTGCAGATATCAGTCAGAGGAGGCACGCGATTATCTGTCCAGGTGTAGGAAGCACTTCTGGCCAAGGCTGACAGCCGAGAATGAAATGACGCCAAAGTCAAAGGAGAAGTACAGAATTTAGTTGTGGCATAATCAGAAAATCGAATCTGCCAGCTCAAAGTTCACGATCAGAGAAATCAGAAGCTTTCGAGAGGATCCTCTCGATGAACAAGAATCTGTTACAATTGAACTCGACACGGGTCCTCGCTGATCGATCAATCTCGCACATTATTCCAATGCCTTCACATATCACATCGAAGGCTTTTTCATGCACGATCAAGAGATCACGTACTTTGTAAAGTGCATTAGTACAGTAACAACACAATCCCTTGTGGTGGTGAGGGTGAGGGAAAGGGTACTGTAGCCCAGCACAACAGGCGGGAAGGGATAAGCCAAGTCCACTTATAGTCAACTTAGCAGACAATAAAAGTAAAATATTCCGGATTCGTACGTACGATAGAAAACATCACCTTTTCCGTTCACCCCCAAAAGCGGGACTTCAAGCCATGCACGACGAATTGTCAAACACGTCAACGATCACGTTGTTGATCGATCAACGATTTCGCAGAAGAAGATTTTTCTGATCTAGAATTGTGACCGATCTTCACGGTTTGACGGATGGTGGTAGTGTGTGCTGAATTACATCTTTCGGTAACGCAGCAGATATAATCTTGAAATCTTATTCTGAAGTGAAGTTAGGCTTCCGCAAGCCCCGTTTGACTGGCTCTTTTGTCGTCCCATCGTTTCGAATCCACAGCCGTCTTGCCACTACACACATGTCTTATTCGAACGTCATCGCTTTGGCTACAGAGTCAGTCGACGAAGTCTGCTCAGCCAGTTCCGTGCTCACCTTTATATTTTTACTATTAGCTGGACTATTTGGCACGGGATCCTTGAGAGTAGGACGTGGGGAAAGGGCGTGGGGGCTTTAGCGCTAGTCCAGGACAATATCACGCGTGTGACTGACCAGTTACTTCAGGACGGAACGTCGGTTTTCATCTCGTCTCACTCGTGTCAACGCAGAGTTTAATGCGGTCCGTTGCTTCCAGTAATCCTAACAATCAGATCCGTGTCTATGACGGCATCTCCATGGTAGTCCACGATATATTGAGGAATGGCACAAAACTAGCAATCGTTTCGGCGAATCCCAGCAAAGACATGTAGGTTTTTGACGAACCTACGGGACACCTTCATCCCCATCTCCCCGCAGGTGCGACAGGGCATTGTTTTACTTCAAAACCATCAACCCAAGTAACAACCAGCAGTCGTCGATCATTGACCTGGTTGAGTATGACGAGGTTCAAGACTCCAGTAGGCCCAGATATCTTTGCACGTCCACTATGCATCTTACCTACAATGCGCATCATTGCCAGACCCAGAAATAAAAGGAGTGAACCCCTTCAGAAACATTCGGCGATTGTCCGGGAGCGATTACTCCCAAATGGTATAGTTTCATATTTATGTATTTCACAGTACGCTCAGGCAGCGACATCGACAGCTAATGTTTGATGCCGAGGCTGCCAGCAACACCGTTAGGATAACTTTAGGTACAATTTCAATCATGGCCTTTCACTTCACACCTAATTCAATCCACGCAAGGCGTATCATTCGAGCTCGTCCGTGACAGAGGATCCGGTTTGACATGGGCCCTGTATCAGCGAGGCCTCCAAGCTTGGCGGCGTGCTATAAGCATTACCCTCCTACCGAACCCACCCACCCGGCGCAGGCGCGTGCTTATAGGCTACAGTGGGTTGGGGCCCACATGGATAAGACGCGTTCGGGTGGGGGAAGGTGTCGTTGAAAGGACCGAGGCTTACCGTTGGGGGTATGCGTTCTACGTCGCCGCCTCATCGAGAACGTACGTTTTATAACTACGAAAACGTAGCCATATTCACGTAGTTTTCCTCGGTGTAGAGCCAGAGTCTTCCGTGACCTTTTAAGGAGTGGTGGCCAAAGAAGGGCACGGGTTTGCCAGGTTTGGGTTAAGGATTATGACTCCTGGGTGAACGTCAACAAGGTGCGCCATCGTATATCTGTCCGGGTCATGTCTCATGCAATTCATTAGATATGGGTCCCCGAACATGGCAGCACCGTTACTCGGACTGACAACAAGCACTGGTCCCACGAACAATCGGCTCAATCCCAGGAAGACAGAGACCGTAGTATCGAAGATCACTGGGGCGTCCCTACACCTTACGTTCTCTTCTCCAGGCATCATCACGTTCGCGGCATGAGAAAACGCGGACGCTGGAGCGAGATGGTTGTGTACACTCAGATTCAACGGGCATTGTTTGATATTAGGCCGCTTACGGATGCCCAAGTCAGGCGTATTTCCAAACCCTCCCCTTACCCATTTCATCGCCAATTTCGAAGATGGAACATTGTTGTGCCCGATGAAACGAGGAGAGAGTTTCTGAGACATAAAGAGAAGAAGTTGTACCGGTTGTCGGCGAAGGCACCACGACCAGGCCAGACACCATTGCCCAGGCGGCGGCGCCCCAAGAAGCGTCTAAGAATCCTCGTTCAAGGAAGGGGCGGTGCCACGCGCGTATTCTGGCAAGCCAAAAATGGTTCAATCCGCACGAAGGGTTGGCGGCCAAATGGAAGTCCATGGCCCACAAGAATACTCGTTCGCGCACGACGCACAAGGAGATATACACCATTAGCTGTAATTAACTGGGGTGGCAAATTTGGCTTCAGATATGTGAGTGACTTCGTGCCCTGCAACCCCTGGTTCTACAACTCCGATTGTAGATTCGTCTCTTTTATGTTGATAACAAGAATATTCTCCGAAATATGAAAGGCCGAAAAGGTTCCTGGCGAGCAGGCAAGCTTGGCCGGCTCAAGCTAGCTGTCGCTCCGAGGTCCAAGCGATTATCGGTCCGACGCAGAGGTCGAAAACAGAGGGTCAGATTCAAGTCAGCGAGAGGCAGAATTAGGGTGGCCGTCTTCGGCAAGAAGGGTTGGAAGGTCACCTAGGTCGTTGTTTGTACTGGCAAACGACGGTCTTTCAGTGGGTATGTCACGTCGTTCTCTTACGGTCTACCGTATCAGCAATCATCAGGTAGCGTGCTGGCGCCGCAAATTCAATACATTATAGGTTTCTTCTTTGGTAAAATGCGTTGTGCGATAAAAGGTAGTTTCGCCAGTCCCATGATGTTGTCCTACATCTTGAACTTGAATGCGCTTCGCGCGCGGGATTGACGGTCCCAACTAGGGCGCCGTGCGGGACGCAATCAAACGTCTCACATCAGTTCATCTTTGGTAGGATTCTCTCAAGCAAGGTTCGCAGCCGACACTCCTTTAATATTCCCCCCAACATGCGCAGCGCTAGAATGGGAGTCTGGAACTGCTTCCGAAAGCACCACCCAATAGTAGTATCAAGATCCCCAAATCTAACCTTTGTCAGTTTTTCCAGCTAGGGTGCAGGCAAATAGCAGCATCAGCACCGTCAAGCTCGCCAGGATACTGTCAGACTCATACATTTTTACCGTACGATCACGGCCACCACTGACAATCTTATCTGCCACAAAATCAACGCAGTACACTTCGTCAGTGTGGCCAGGAAGGTCCGTCTTGATTTTGTACGTTTTGAGGTCCCAGATCTATTGAGACATCACTGGCCCTGAAACGTAATCCCCTTGCATCGGACGCACCTTGAGCGTGGTGTCTTTACTTGCGCTCACAAGGAGCCGAGAGTCGGCCGACCACGTAAGTCTGTAGACGGCGCTAATATGGCCTCGAAGAGTGGCCACGAACTTGCCTGTCCGGCCTTCCCACAGACGCACACTATTGTCCCACGCAGCGCTTGCCGCCCATCGGCCATCAGGGCTGAAAGCGACGTGCGCGACCTGACGCTGGTGTCCGGTCAAGCGAGCCAAGGGTTTAAGTTTTCCCCCATTCGAAGCGGCAACCTCGGAAAGCTGATTGGAATCTGAACGAGAAGGAAAGAGCGACCAAAGGAATAGGGTGTGGTCATCGGAACCGGTGATCATGAGCTCGGACGTGGAAGAGACAAGGGCGTTATAGCGTGCTAAAGCACAGGACTGCGCTAGATGACAAGGCAGGCATCAACAGACCAGCCATAACCCGGACACATAACAACGTACCGTCGTCATCAGATGATGGAAGCTTCCCGGTATGATCAAACGGACCGGTACGCAGCACAAAGTCAGTATTTAGGGATGATGTAGTGACCCAGTGGGCGTGGTCTTTCAACGTGTGAAGAGGCCTTCTTTGAAAGCGATAAGAGTCGAGCGATTTAGTTTAATATCAAAGAGTGGAAAGTAGAGCTTGTGGAAAACTCATGGGTAAAGGTTTGAATGTGAGGCCGTTACGACGAGTCCTGATGTGCGTGTGTGTGAGGTACTAGGCAGTACGAATAAGGCTCCAATCGTTCCATCTATATAACCGTCTTATACAGTTAATACCATATATGTTTACGTTTATGTATAGGGTCAAGTCTCCAAGGTTGTGTACACAGTAGGTATACAGTATGTAGATGGTTAAACAGTTTTCATACATCAGCAAAATCACAAGAAAATTTATGACTTTTTTGACTTTTTAGCTTTATAGGGAGTATTTCTAAAGTTGAAAGTTTGTAACGGAGTAAAGCACCATTCAAGCCTCCATAAACCCAGAAAAGGTAGTAAAGTTCATAAAGTCTGTTAAAGTCCCAGATAGGTCCCAATCCAACATTGGACAGAGGGCTCTTAACTTTAGCAGTAGCCCCATTAGAGGGTGAATTGGTTAATAGCACTAAGGCTGGCTGATGTGACTTTCCAACTTTTGAGAACTTTGCAGAACTTGTGCAGTTTTCTCAACATTCTTGGCTATATAGTTGATATTTGGGTCACAACTTTCTAGAATTAGGGTCAGTCCAAGCGACCATTGACTTTTCAACTTTTTTGACTCTATAAAGACTTTATAAAGCTAAAAAAGATTTATGTGTTTTTCCTGATGTATCATATGACGATCTACAAATGTAATAGCCTAAAGTTAATAGCTTAAATCTAATACTGAGCATACTCTTTTTTTCTTGATTTACAGCTTGAGCATCTCAGTGACCCATGTCTAACCAGCACAGCTGAGACAACCCTGACCCAAAAAACATCATACCCAATGACAAAAAGCAAACGTGGAATGCAACTGATCGTGCTCAGGGTCTTGACTCTTATATTAAAATTGTTGAAGCTATGACAAAACCCTGCCAAGGTCAAGGTTAGTGTTGAATTCAGGGATTTGGCATAGATTCTTACTGTCTTGAATGCAGAACCATGTCCTAGTCGGAAAGTCAACATACCAAAAGATGCTTCCAAGCCTGATGGCAATGCTGTCAAGAATGGTGCCTTGCTATCTGCAAGTGAGCTCCATGCATGCAGCCATTTTGTCAATTCCCCATCAGTGTTATGAATTACCCCCCTGACGGCTCGTCTCTACCCCTTTTTACTATTGTTCTTCTCTGTCACCCTCATCCTCTTGGTTACCATTTTACCCCTTGATGCTGATGATCTTCTATTGTGTTTCACCTATTGTTTGAGTTCCTTTTGCTATTGGTTCACCTTTATCTATTGTTCTACATATGGTACTGTACAGCCTCGCTAGATACAGTATTTAAGCGCCTGTAGAAGCTGGGGAATGCCCCAAGCTTAGCTTTGTCCCATTTCCTGTCACATCCCTTGCCCTGTACCCTCTCTCAATCACAACTTGCTTGTGCTGGCCTACACTCTGCTTGACTTGAGCTCACCACAAGGAACCTTTCTGTCCCTCTTCCTCCTCTGCTTCTCTCTTATTGTCCTCCTCTTCTGTGAAACCAGAAGATCGACTCTGTCTGCAGGCTGAGTCATTGTCTGACTAAGCCTTGAGATGCTAAACCTCTGATCTGGTCTCTCTGAACCAGCCCCACTGAACCCTTGAACCAAGTCACAGGGACTTGGCCCCACTGAACCCTGAGCTAACACTCTTACGGCCATGATGCCGTAACAATCAGACACTGCACCCATCCTTGGTGTCAAGACCAAGGATATCGATGATGAGCCAAAGGACAAATCGTACTGACCACCAAAACATAGCAATGCACTGGATTATGAGGCACCAGAATATATATACACTAGTGATGGGAAATGTCATGAACCAATTCCCAGAGAGGGCCCTTGAAGGACCCTTCCTTATGAGAGGAAACCCAGCCTCTATGGTGTCACCCTGTTCACACAGACAAAAGGGGTGAGAAGAGGTGTCCACAATATCGCACGTGCATTGTCGCGCAAGCAATTCTTGGCACAATCAACATACAGCAAGCCCCACTTAATGGCAACCCTTTTAACAATAAAGGACAGTATTATGGCCTCCCTAAGGACCCTTTATGATGACTCTAAGTGCCCTACAATAGGCACTAACACAATACTAAAGGCCCTACAACATGTTATTAGACTTACTCTAATAACTATAGAACAAACTATAAAGCAATACTAAGGACCTTAGTGGAAGCATTAGGGTCAACTCTAAGGACCCTAATAGAACTATTTAAAGGGCCTTGTAGGCAACTCTACTCCCTGAACCAAACTACAAGTCCTCAAATGACCAGCCCTAAACTAACTAACAGCAAATGAATCAGGTGCTTTGCATGTGTACTAAAGCAGTGAACATGCTCAGTAAGTGTACCACGACCTCTTACTCATCTGTCTATTGTGCTTGATAACAAAGTTATGACTTGTTCCCTATTTAGCAGTTCTCTTGTAGTATATAAGTGCTCAATAAAGTAGCGGACAGTCTTCAGACTGTCCATTTGTTTACAGCACTCTCTATCCCTGGGATACTCCTTTAAGGACCGTCCCCTTGTGACCATTCTGGCTTCTTCCCTGTGTACCTGCTCGACTCTACCAGTAACTATACCTCTTTGGTATTTGGTACTGCTTTGGACTCTACTTCTTGCCCATGCCATCTTGGACATCTATCAACTTGTTTTTGAGCTTATCCCTCACTCTTGAACTGGATAGTTCAACAGTGACTCTTGACATCTGGACAGTCTCTACCAAGCTGTGCTGACCAGTTGACTCATCAAGTGTCTGACAACATTCCAACTGCTGGGTCCCTGGAGCCTCACACTCCTGACATCCAACTACTTTCCCTTCCCCAATCTTTTCCCCTTGTCCTGGGCCTGTCTCCACCACCTGGATCTCCCCCCATTGCAGCTCTTCCCCTTCCAGGGACTTACACAGAAGATAACCCCTCCAACGACCAAGAAAACCTTCCCCTGGTCCTGTGTGGCTTCTTCAATCCTCCAGACTGTGCCAAGTACACCTTTCACCCCCACCAGTTCCAAGTTTACTGGGTCTGACAGAATGAAGTAGAGCACTGGTGCCCTTTGGAGGAAGCCAGACAATGTGACACCCTCTCTTCCATCCCTACTATAGGTCACTTGCTCCAGCGACCATCCACTGACACCTTTGTTTCCCCATTCCCAGCCAAAACTGCCCACACTTTTGTGGTACTGCCTACCAACCGCGATCTCATCAAACAATTTAATCTAGCAAGCTTCAAGGTGTGTAGTTCCATAGGAATACACCCTCCAGACATAGATTTCCCCTTCAGTTGCCTCCACTACCTGTTTAACTCACTATACATTGCCATTTGGAGACACTGCCCCCCATTTACCAATTTGCATACCAAGGGTCTTTCCTCCTCACTTCCATTCATGACTTCCTTGACAGCAGAGTTTATTACTCATATGCTTACTTAAGGGTAGCTGAGGGAGGATATATATCATTCAAGAACAGTTTCTTGAACTCCCAAGACAACCTCCATCTTTACCCCACCTTGTCTCACTTTTGCTTCCTCCCATGTCTCCCTTTGAATCCTTTGCTTACTTTGGACCCCCTTTGCCCGAGTGTCATCAATATAGCCACCTAGTGCACAGTTCTTAAAAAGTAAGAACTACCCTTGTAACACTAGAGCCAAGGAATTAAAATGTTTTTCTGCAGTGCCTCTGAGATTCACAGTTTCCCTCAACCCAAGTGTCAAGACTCACTGTTGAACTATCCAGTTCAAGAGCGAGGGATAAGCTCGAAGACGAGTCAATAGATGTCCAAGACCTCGTGGGCGAAGAGTAGAGTCCAGCGTAGTAACAGATACCAGAGAGGTACTGTTACTGTGAGAGTAGAACAGTCACACAGGGAAGAGGCCAGATTAGTCACAAGGGGACGGTCCTTAAAGGAGTATCCCAGGGGTAGAGAGCGCCGTAAACAAATGGACAGTCTGAGGACTGTCTGCTACTTTATTGAGTGCTTATATACCACAAGAGAACTGCTAAATAGGGAACAAGTCATAACCTTGTTATCAAGCACAATAGAGTGATGAGTAAGAAGTCAGAGTACGCTTACTGAGCATGCTCAGTCATGCTCAGTAAGCTGCTGAGTAAGAAGCTCCTCCTGATGAGTAAGAGCTTTCATTGTCCACGTGTTCACTGCTTTAGTGCACGTGTGAGCAACTGATTCATTTTCTGATAGTTAGTTTAGGGCCGGTCATTTGAGGACTTGTAATTTGGTTGGGAAGTAGTGTTATCTTATAAGGCCCTTATATAGTTCTATTAGGGTCCTTAGAGTCGACCCTAATACTTCTATTAAGGTCCTTAGTATTGCCTTATAGTTCGTTCTATAGTTATTAGAGTTAGTCTAATAACACGTTGTAGGGTCTTTGATACTAGGTTAGTGCCTATTGTAGAGCTCCTAGAGTCATTCCAAAGGGTCCTTAGGAAGGCCCTAATACTGTCCTTTGTGGCTAGAAGGGTTGCTTTCAAGTGGGGCTTGCTGTATGTCGATTGTGCCGAGAATCGCTTGCGCAACAATGCGTGCACGATATTGTGGACACCTCTACTCACCCCTTTTGCTCGTGTGAACAGGGTGACACCATAGAGGCTGGGTTTCCTCCTACAGTGACCCAAAAAACCATTCAAATGTTTTGTACATTTTCATTGTATTAACCATATCTAGAGAACCACTGCAGCTGATAACATGTTAGTGGGCTTGTTTTAAAGCTCTACATCATAGCTTTGTAATGAAATACTATATATACTATGAACATAATTATGTAAGAAGATATAAGGTATTTCTTCCAGTGTATCCATTTGAACAGTTTTTTTGCCTTGGTATCTAAATAGGGTATATGCCAAAAATTAGTAGTTTGTGTATCCTCCATTTGCTTTGAACACCTCTTCCACCCTCCTAGGCATACTTTCTATCAAATTCTGCACAACAGTTTGATCAATGGCCTCCCATTCCAGCTGTGTGCGCTCCCAAAGTTCATTGATTCCCTTAGGGGGTGTTGGATAAGCTGCAAGCTTCTTTTTGAGATGAGCCCAAAGATGCTCAATAGGATTGAGGTCTGGGGATTGAGCTGGCCAGTCCATGACCTGAATTCTGTGGTCTTGGAACCAAGATGTGGCAAGCCTGCTCTTGTGGATAGAGGCATTGTCCTGTTGAAAGAGGGTATCTTTGCATTTCTTCTTGAAATACTTGATAGATGCAAGTAGTTCATCCTCCAAAATGCTGCAATAAAGTTCAGCATCCATCTTTCCATCAATCTTTGCTGCATGCCCAACTCCTTCCCAAGACATGCAGCCCCACAACATCAAGGAACCTCCTCCATGTTTGACTGTTGGCTGAACAAGGCATTCAGAAAGGTGCTCTCCTCTTTTTTTCCAAGCCCATTTCTTGCCATCTGAGCCCATACAATTGATTTTGGTCTCATCTGACCAAATTACCCTCTTCCAGTCCTCCACAGTCCAGTATAGGTACTTTTCTGCAAAGTCCTTTCTGGCCCTATAGTGACTTGGTTTAAGGTAAGGCCTCTTCTTCTTTGTAACTGCCTTCAAGCCTGCCTTGTTAAGGTAGTTTCGAATGGTCTGATTGGAGATAGTGGACTCTTTGATGACCTCCAACCTTCTAGCAACCTGAGGAGCAGTATCTGCTTCTCCAGAGCTAAGAAGGCATGTGGCAAAGCGGATGTCAAGGTTAGAGAGCTTGGAAGGACGACCTCCAGAGGACTTTGGAAGGTCAGGAAGGTATTTCTGGCGAATGTTGGTGATTGAACCAATGCTTCTGTGTGCTGCCTTGGCAATGTTACGAACTGAATGGTTGGCCTGGAGAAGGGAGATGATGTAGTTGACTTCATGAGGAAGAAGAGAATTCATGATGTTGTTGGTGAAGAAGAAGCAGCTGTTTTGGCTTATTTGCACATGGTTTGAGTTTATTATAGGTCACATGACCTCCATGTTCGATTTTAGCCCTCTGGGGAAAGAATATGAATCTTAATCTGAGAAATAATGAATTCACTTACCAAGGCCAAAAAACTGTTCAAATGGGTACACCAGCAAACATACCTTATATATTCCTAAATAATTATGCGTATGCTGTATAAAGTATACCATTACAAAGCTATGATGTAGAGCTTGAAAACAAACCTAGTTACATATTATTAGCTGCAGTGGTTCTCTAGATATGGTCAATACAATGAAAATGTACAAAACATTTGAACGGTTTTTTGGGTCACTGTATAAGGAAGGGTCCTTCAAGGGCCCTCTCTGGGGAATGGTTCATGACACCAAGCATTGACTCCAAATATGACTTGGAAGACGACGCAATCCTCCATCAGAGGGAGCTTATTGCTAATCACCTTCCCATCCTTCGTGACATCTACTTCCCCCCGATCTCTATTGTCAACATCTACGACTGGCAACAGATTGACATCTGGTCACACAACACCTACGTCCTCTGAGATTTGGTAGGCCTCCTCCCATTTGGACAAATCCTCAACCAGGTGCAATACAACCTGTTTGTTGACACCTTAAACCACCTTGTCAAACCCACTTGCTGCCAACTCTTGTTTTGGCACATCTCAAACTCAAGGAACTTTGATGGGGAGCTGACTAGCATCCTCACCCTCACTGACAGCAATGAGAAGCTCTGGACTGAGGTGATCCTTCCCCAACACTACACCCTCATTCAGGAGCTGTTGGAGGGACAAGCCTCATACTACCTGACACTTTTTACCCTCACACATGAGCACATTGCTGTGCAGTGCAATTATCTTCACCTCAACCAATCCATATGAGAGTGACAAGCAACCCCCCAGCTAGCATTTGTGGAAGGGAGGAGATATATTTACAACTGGATTGAAGCTACATGGACCCACAGCATCATTGATGCTCCACAGAATCTGGTAGACCCTGCTGGATTATACTCCCTGCCTCCAGCAGTTTACACAGGCCCCCTGGTTCCCGAAGAGCTTTCTACCATCAGCCGACCTCTCACCCCTATAGTGAGACGAACCCCAATGAGCAGCATCCGTACCCACTGGTCCCCCACTCCAACTCGTCCAGCTGTCTGCCTCTGCCTCAGAGAGGTGTGCAATTGCAGCTTATGTCCTGACACACCCCCCACGCCACCAGGTATAAACCTGTGGACCCCAGGAGATAGACATCTCCCACATCAACCACTCTGGCACCCTCTCACAGACGAAGAGGTCATTGCTCTGCTTCTGCGGTTTCAAGCTCCCAAGTAGATTGTCCCTTGCCTTTGACTCCCCCTGTTATTCCAGCCCCACTTCCCTTTACTAGTGGTTGATTAACCCCTTTTGCTACCCCTCTAGTAGAACACTCAAGTAGTAACGAGTCTCCCCAAGGATCCATAGTTGGCTTACGGTGCTACTTCCCAGAATTACCATACTTAGGATCAGTTCTACCCCATAGAACATGTAGGGAATTATTAGACTTCAAGAACCATTGCAAAGAATTGTGGCACACGTGAACACAAGCCTTTGTTTGCATTGACCATCCCATAGAAGAAATTAGCCAGTTTGCTCCACACCCTTTAGACTTCGAAGGCTTCCTCTGGAAAGGCCATGTAGCCATAACATACTCTGGTGTTACCAAAGAATACTTCTGCATTACCCAAAACCTCCAAATCCAACAAAGGGGCATCCCCATACTATTACCAGCCTATGCTGTCACATACCCCTGGGATGCAACTCATTGGACTGTTGTACCCCTTTAAAATTCCAGTAGCCACCTATGCAGAAGTGGTAAAAGGCGAAGGCCTTTACAGACCACATGACCACAGAAACCACATCTTTCACCTCACAAGAAGGGATCAACACCTTTTTGGATTATCATTCTATTGCAAGGACCCCTACTGCTACTGGCACAAGGATTAGCATTATACCTGCATCTGGCACAAGTCTTGGGACTAATAGCCCACCATTTTACAAGCAATGTATGCAGAGGTTGTAAAGGGGGAGAACCTTTACAAACCTATATGCTTCATTGGACGCATCTATTACCGCACACCAGAGGAACACTTCCACTCTCTAGAACACCCCTATTTCTGCAAAGACCCTTATTGCCTGTGGCATAAGGACTGGCACAGGTAAAAGTCCATGGGCCAAGAGTCTAGCAAGGGAGAACAAGAAGTCAAGTGGAGACCCCTTGACAGCAATGAAAAACTACAAATCCAAGTCCTCTTCTGCAACATAGAATACAGCATTGGTAAAAAAATACTACCTTGGGTACTGCCGTGACCAAACCATCTTTCAGTATGGCTCCCTTCTCAATCCTTGGACCTTGGAAGCAAGAGAGGACATTGACGAACAAGACGTAGTGCTTACTCCAGACAACTTCCACCTCCTCATACCAGAACTTGCATTTCTCACCAACTTTGAACTCCTCACAGGGACAGCGACCTTTAAAGGACACACTGTTCACTGGAGTAGAAACCTTGAAAGTTTCACATATCAAACCATAAACCAGTCGATTTCTTGACTGCTCAGGAAGAAGCAGAACAAGTGGAAGTTACCCACTCCCTTGAAGCCACAGTAGAAACTGCATCAAGGATCCTATCACAGGTTACTAGAGCTCTCACACCCACACAAGGGAATACTCCCACACCAGGCCCGTCTAGAGTACCAGGGGGATTTTACTCCCCAGAACCAAGCCACCTTCCAACTCCTGTAACAGTAGGACAGCACACAGTAGCAGCGCCCCTGCAACCACCTCTGTCTCCTACATGAACAACCTGAACTCCTCTACCTCCATTCAGAGCTCTGGCAGGACCAGCCCTGCCTGCACTGCCAGCTCCACCAACACCACCAGTAGCACCTGCACAAGCAGCACCACCAGTACCCTTCATACCACCAGCTCCAGTTCTACCACCACCTCCAGTACAACCTGCTCCAATGGCAGCACCAGTTCCTGCCCAGGTACAACAGAATTGTATCATTGGGACTGCCCCAGAAGCCTTTGATGGCAAAGCAGAGAATGCAGAAACATTCTGGGCTGCCTTAGACAACTACTACTATATCAACCTGGACTCATTCCCAGATGAAGGAAAGAGGGTCACAGCTGCCCTTACACACTTCAAGATTGGTACCCCAGCAGGGACTTGGGCCCAAGAACTAACAACAAAGGCACAGGCCTTACAACCAAAACAGCATTTGCTGATCACTTCATTCCTGCAGATGTGCAACTGGAATTGAATGCCTTAATGCACTCCCTTCAACAAGGCAACACCCCATTCAATGAATGGTACCAAAAGTGGTCCCATCATGCGACCCATTCACAAGTGGACAAAAACACTAAAATGTTTGCCTTCCACTGTATCCTGAATCAAGGGATCCACACCAAGATATTGGGTATAATGCCTGCCCCCACTACCTTAGCAGCACTAGTCAAGAAGGCACATGAGTTTGATCAAGTATATCACATGTGGATGTCACCATCATTCCATACAGGGAAGCCACCTGTACAAACAAGGGGTCTAACCACTAACAACCCAGACGCCCCAGTGGAAATCAATCTCTATCAAGGGGAACCAGGTGAACAGCACTGGAACAACAATGCCCTGCACAACACTCTCACAAAGGCTGAGAAGCAACAATGCACAGAACTAAAACTGTGCTACTACTGCAGCAAACCCAATCATATGGCCAAAGACTGCAGGTCTAAGAAAGCCGCTGCTTGTGCTTGCCACCCTGGACAATCCTTGCAGACAGCAGTCCATTCAGCTACCATTCAGGAGGAACAACCTGAACAGAAAGACACTGACCCAGTTCCTATTGCTTCTCTTGTAACCTGGTGAGAAAATTTCACTGCTAACATTCCGCATCCCCATTCTGCTCCTATGGATTTTTGATAGAACCCCTTAGTGCACCACTAAGGAATACAGTACAGATTGCCACTATACCTGTACAAATCAATTACCCCAGAGTCATTACAAAGAATATAAGATCCCCTTCCATAGCCTTGAAAGTAACACTTGTGGGGAAACTCAGTGGCAAGAAAATTGGTGCAAGTGCCCTCATAGACAGCGAGACAGAAGGAATGATCATCCATGAGCAATTCATGAACCAACACAATCTCCACCTTTGCAGCTTACAGAAGCCTCTACCAGTGCAGAATGTAGATGGCACTACAAACACAAATGGCTTGATCAGATACAGCACCATCCAACGGCTTTGAATCAAAGCAACAGGAGGTACACATGATGAACAGGCAGAATTCCTCGTTACCAACATAGGAGACCATGACATTATCTTGGGCACTGACTGGCTAAGACACCATAACCCAGACATCAATTGGACCAATGACACTATCACTTTACAAAACTGCCCAGCAACGTGTGTAATGACACAACCCTCCATAACAGTCCCATCAACCCACAGTACATGTGGCAGGTGGATAAAGGCCCTCACCTTCCCAGAAACTGAAGAACCATCATTCAAACACGTAGCAGCCTTAATATTTTGGGACACACTGGATAAGGAGGAACCCCTAGTTGACCAACACATTTATAGTGCCTTCCAGTGTTACCCATTATGCATCCAAGCAAAGAGTACAACATCTACCAAATTGGCAAAGGATAACCAGCCAACACAGTCCCTTGTGGAACTAATCCCAACCAAATTTAAGATCTGGCAGAGCATATTTGACAAACAAGCCTCCCAATGCCTCCCTGCTCATGCACCATGGGATCATGCCATTAACCTCAAACCAGAAGCCTCACATAAAGACTGTGGCATCTATAAGCTCACCCCAAAGGAATTAATAGCCTTGAAGGAATACCTAGATGAACACTTCAAGAGAGGGACTATCCACCCCTCTAAAGCACCAATAGCTAGCCCATTCTTCTTCATAGAAAAGAAAGGTGGTGCCGTGCGCCCAGTACAGGACTATTGAGGACTTAATGCCACCACTATCAAAGATGCCTACTCCCTACCATTGATCCCAGACCTGATTGACAAACTATAAGGGGCACAATACTTCACAAAGTTTGATGTATGATGGGGATATAACAACATCTGCCTTCGACAAGGTGATGAACACCTCGCAGCCTTCAAGACACCCTTAGGCCTCTTTGAACCACTTATGATGACCTTTGGCCTTTGTAATGCACCAGCCACATTCCAACAATTCATGGATAACATCTTAGCACCATTGATCACAACAGGACATGTTGTAGTATATCTAGACAACATACTAATCCTCACAAACACCATTCATGACTTAGATCAATGGATGCATAAAGTCCTCAAAATCCTACAGGAACATGACTTATACCTTAAGCCAGAGAAGTGCACTTTCCGTCAAGTGTCCATCAGTTATCTAGGCATACACATAGCCCAAGGACACATATCAATGGACTCAGACAAACTAGTAGGCATAACATGGTGGCCAACTCCTAGTAATGTTACCGAAGTCCAAGCCTTCTTAGGCTTTTGTAATTTCTACACACAATTCATACACCAATATTCCCATCTGGCCTGACCAGTTCAACCTAACCAAGAAAGATCATCCATTTCATTGGGGACCTGAAGAGGAAAAAGCCTTCCGCATTGTCACGGTAACTAGCCATGTCAGTTCACAAGCGGAAAACAAGTCGGTGATAGAGAGGTGTTCAAGAAATGGGCTGGTTCCCGTGTATAATGAGTAAGGATCCCTGCAGCGGTCGAAGTGTTTTATGCTAAACAGGTTATGGCCAATAGACCCTTCCTAGTATGACTCGGTCCATTGAGAAGCTAGGGTAAGTTTGTAATGGGATAGACTAGGGCTGGTTCCACTAGCTATATGCGTTCAAGTCTGTCGAGGACCTTGAACAATGCAGAGAGAGTAGAGGAAGGTAGGTCTTAAAGGAGGAGAGCTCTTCTCAGGGGAGTGAAGAGAGACTCTTAGGGAAGGAAGGGAAAGGCGAAGAGTAGATGGTAGATGGTGTGTGAAGAGTTGATGAAATGGAGAGGTGGATGTGGTTTGAGGATTAGGAGCGAAGTGGGTTGCAGGAGAATATGTTGGACAAGAGTAGGTTGGATTCTACAAGAGACCAAGCTTAGGGCTTTGGTCACAAAGTATTGAGCTTGTATATACAGGAGAAGCACAGCAATAGCTGCGCTTTGACTGTGCTACTAGTATAGTAGGAGTCATAATAAGTAGGAGTCATAGGAATGAGGCCACGAATGAGTCAGGACCAAGTAACTGTGCTGCACAGTAGGTGCGCAGCATTGCACAGTCGAAACTAAGAAGTGAATATAAATGGAAAGAGAACCAAACAAAGGGAAAGTAACAGCAATCCAGTGTTACCTGGACGTGTATGGATCACATGATAACACAGAAGGGATCACAAGACATAAGAGATCACAAGACCAGTAAGTAAAGGGACGTACGCAAGCAAGCAGTCCATAGCAAGAGGTAAGAAGTAGACGTAAAAGGAAAATGGTGTAACATCACCCCCCCATCAAGGCCCCTAGAAGTGAGAATGACGATAATAAGGCTGACCTACTTTCCTCCAAGGCTGGTCCGACTTCACAGATCGTACCCTTTTTGTTTGATGATCTCCTCTGTTGGGACAGTTTGGTCAAATGTGCCCCAATTGACTGCAATGAAAGCAGGATTTTCTGGAGTGACAGGAGGAGATTGGTGGGAGTCTGGGAGAGTTGGATGCGAAGGATGAACCAGAGAGTCGGAAGGAGTCAGCAGAGGAAGATGAATCGAGTTGCATAAGTTCCTGTAGGCAACTACCATCTTCTTCTTCGTCTGATCTGTCTTGCCACCTGAGGTTGAGGGTAACCCGATTGAGAGTATTGGTGGTGGCAAGGGTTTGTTTGACTTGTTTAAGGTGGCCTTGGTGTTTGAGTATTTGGGTGAAGAGGAGGCATATGGTTTGTCTCCTTTTGAGGATCTCCGCTGTCCTGTACCTGTATGATTTGACCCCTGCTGTGAGGGAGGGGTTGTTGTCGTCCTCAATGGCCCTATTGATGAAGTTCGTGTAAGGCTGGTCAGCGAGGAGCATGTCCCACTGCTCCTCATTGGGGACTGAGATGGGCCAGGCAGCGGGGATTGGTGTGAATACTCGAGAGAAGATGGGGGCTCCCTTGCCAAGGGTAGCGTGGATGAGGGGTTCGGGTCGAGCGTCCAACTCGACGAGAAACCAGTTTGCCCTGTACATTGTAAGGTATGTGATCCGGCTGAGCACGAAATCACGTGCACTGTAAGTGGCACCCGTGACACGTTGTCTCATTATTCCCTATGCCCCCTTTCTTTCATCATCTCTTAGTCTAGATTCCTTTCGTCATGCCTCCTGCCTCACTGTATATAAACTGTCCTTCTACCCTCAAGAATAGAAGATTCTCTTTTTTGCTGCTCACATCAGTCTGCCTGCAAAAGCCAAGAAGCCAAACAACCGTGCGTGAGGTGCTTGCTCCCCTCTGTTCTTCTCTGTCCGTACCTGCCCTCGGATCAAGCCCACTGAACTCCACATGCCCCGACCTGGCACGCTACAACATGGTTCCTCCAGGGTACTCAGGGACTGCGAAATCAATAAGGGGGTAGTCCGAGGAGGGGATCCAGTCAGGGCTGGGTTGTGGTAAGCGGGGGGCATCGAAGAATTTAGCAGCCTCAAACTGCTCGGCAAGGGAGAATGGGGATGGAGTGCATGCTGGGAAAAGGTCAAGTCCCAGGGCATTGCAGTCAGATCCAAGAAGGGTGGAGGAGAGGGAGATGGATGGTGAAAGAGGGGAGAGACAGACTCGGGCGATGGTGTCATCGTTGTCCTCATCACACTCGTAGGCAGGAGGGTTCTTGAAGGGTAGAGACCTTCTTGCCAGTTGGGGAGTGGGGGAGGCGATGGCGACATCGTCGGCATAGGAAAGAGGGGGGGAAGGGTAGGCAAGAACGGGGGAGGCACAAGTGGGGACTGGGGACGAGGGACAGTAGGCAGGGGATGAGTAGGTTGGGATGGGTGAGGATGGAATATAAACTGGGGATTGAGACATTGGCAGATATGAGAAGAGGTAGAGTTTGAAGGTGAAGAGGGTGGAGAAGGTGAGGAAGTAGTTTGGTAGGTAGAGTGGATGAGATGGCAAGCAAGTTGTAGAAGATGCTCTGCCATCTCGAGTTCAGGAGGAGGGTTTTTATACATGAGCTCGTCCACCCGCAGGGGAATTTGTCTCTGAGTTCAAGTATTCTTTGAGTAGAGCTGGAGCGTGAAGGTCAGCAGAATTGACCCATGAGCGCTCTAAAACTGGGTATCCTTCCCAATGAACAAGATATTGTGTCCTGCCTCGGTACTTCCTGTCTCCGATGATAGCAGCAATTTCATATTCTTCTTCTCCTTGTACAATGTCAGGTGGTGGTCGGGTGAAAGCTTTGCCGTATGCCCCTGTTTCAGTGAATGGCATGAGAAGATCCATTTTCATTGATGGGGGCAATTCGATGCGATATGCCACTGGTGTGATTTGTTGTATCACCTCAAATGGTCCATAACACCGGGGGGCAAGCTTCTTTGATGGGGCCTTGACCACCAGATTATGTCCATCCAGCCACACGAGTTGTCCTTCTTTGAGCTTCCTTGGTTCTTCTGATGGTTTGATACATTTCAAAAGTTCCTCCTGTGCCCTGGATCGTACCTGTTCCATGATTTTGAGACGTGTTTCAGCCTCAGGAACAGATATGTCCATTGTTGTCCATTTGGCAGTTGGATTAAAACCAAGAAGAAGTTTGTGTGGTGTGTGCCTGGTGCCTTCATGTCACCAAGTATTGTGAGCAAACTCAGCAATCGGAAGTAGTGTGTGCCAATCATTTTGCCATCCATTTACAAATTCCCTCAGATAAGTCTCTATCCAGAGGTTCATCTGCTCGGTTTGTCCATCCATGCGTGGGTGAAAGGCAGTGCTCAAATTTTGTTTGATCCCTGTGGCTTTACAGATGGCCCTGGCAAAGTTTCCTTTGAAACGGGGGTCCCTGTCAGAGATGATTCTCTTGGGAATTCTGAACCATGGAAATAGATTAGCCAGGTATTTGATGGCGATGCCCAGACCACCTATGGTTTTATTGCAGGGGATAAACTTTGCGGCCTTTGAGCAGCCTTGATCGACGACAGTAAGAATGGAATCATATGATCCAGACTTTGGAAGATCCGTGATAAGGTCCATTGAAACATATTGGAAGGGGCCAGCTGACACATTTGTATCAAATGGTTGGAGTGGCGCATGTTTCAGGGTGGTGATGGCTTTAGATTCTTGACACTTAGCGCATCCCTTGACATATTCTTCTACAAATAGACGGAGTCTGGGTCCTTTGTATTTCCTTCTTATAAGATCCCAGGTGTTAGCGATGCCAGGGTGTCCTCCCACTGGGGAATCATGGACTTCCTTCAAGACTTCCCGTCATAAAACAGGGTCATCAGGTAGGTAAGTACGTAAGGGGAGTGACTTGTGTGAGTAAGCTTTGCATGCAAAAGCTTCCTGGTTATCGCCAAAGGTATGGTTAAGGGTAGGAGCACGAGCTTCAGGGATGTTTGCCATCTGCAAGTGCTCATTGAAGACATGATCAGGTAGGAGCGTGATAGCTTTGTTATGGATGTTTTCTCCTTTGTGATCAGGTCGTCGTGATAGAATATTGGCAACACTGTTAGACTTTCCAGGGATAGTCGTCAACTTGAAGTTGTATTCCTGGAGAAGGGCCATCCACCTTGCTTGACATGGTGAAAGGTCCTGGGGTTTGCGGAAGTAGGCCAGATTGGCATGATCTGTGCGAATAGTTACTTCATGACATGCCCCAAGTACCCAGTGTCGATATTCTTTAAGGACAGATACTATAGCAAGTAGTTCTCTGTCATGGATATCCTAGTTCCTTTCTGCTGGTAGTAGGGATCTTGAAAAATATACCAGAGGATGGATACCATCTTCAAATTGCTGAGATATAGTGGCTCCTAAAGCAAAAGAAGAGGCATCAGCATCCACAATGAAAGGTTTGTTGAAGTCTGGGTTGCAAAGAACAGGGTAATGTGTTACACCATTTTCCTTTTACGTTTACTTCTTACCTTTTGCTATGGACTGCTTGCTTGCGTACGTCCCTTTACTTACTGGTCTTGTGATCTCTTACGTCTTGTGATCCTTTCTGTGTTATCATGTGATCCATACACGTCCAGGTAACACTGGATTGCTGTTACTTTCCCTTTGTTTGGTTCTCTTTCCATTTATGTTCACTTCTTAGTTTCGACTGTGCAATGCTGCGCACCTACTGTGCAGCACAGTTACTTGGTTCTGACTCATTCGTGGCCTCATTCCTATGACTCCTACTTATTATGACTCCTACTATACTAGTAGCACAGTCAAAGCGCAGCTATTGCTGCGCTTCTCCTGTATATATAAGCTCAGTACTTTGTGACCAAAGCCCTAAGCTTGGTCTCTTGTAGAATCCAACCTACTCTTGTCCAAACATATTCGCCTGCAACCCACTTCACTCTCACAAACTTAACTCACAACTACCTCTCCATTTCATCAACTCTCAACACACCATCCACCATCTACTCTTCGCCTTTCCCTTCCTTCCCTAAGAGTCTCTCTTCACTCTCCTGAGAAGAGCTCTCCTCCTTTAAGACCTACCTTCCTCTACTCTCTCTGCGTTGTTCAAGGTCCCGACGGACTTGAACGCATATAGCTAGTGGAACCAGCCCTAGTCTATCCCATTACAAACTTACCCTAGCTTCTCAACGGACCGAGTCGTACTAGGAAGGGTCTATTGGCCATAACCTGTTTAGCATAAAACACTTCGACCGCTGCAGGGATCCTTACTCATTATACACGGGAACCAGCCCGTTTCTTGAACACCTCTCTATCATCGACTTGCTTTCTGCTTGTGAACTGACACGGCTAGTTACCGTGACATCAGACCAAGCTTAACGTTCCACCACGGCTTCTACCTCGAATACTCTTGCTATCCCTGAACCTTCTATCGAACCCGCTTCCTCATCTAACCCTTTTCAACACCGAACCGTCACTCGACGCAATCCAAGAAAACCTACCTAAGCGTATCACTGGTAACGCCTTTTGGCATCCCGACGAACCCGAAGTAGGATACTACCTCCGCATCGAAAACCTTTATCACCCTATCGAATTTATCAACGGACGTTGGTATAAACTTGATAGACGAGAAGTCGGACTCAACCTTGAATACGCCACTCACGAAGGCCTTGTTCTCAATAACGAAGAACACGGTTTAGGAACTTGGGATCAATCAGACCCCCAGTACCAACTTTTCCAATACCAACCTTCACCTTCTCTTGGAAGACATCGTTTATCTTCAGCAGAAGAATCCGAACGACCTTCCTCTCGACCTCGAACCAGACAACCCTTCACCAAGGTTATCTCCTATACATCTAGCTGTAGAAGCCGCGCCAGCACCCGAACCACTTCCTGTACCACAAAGGATCTTTGGTATCGCTCGCGTACCCACTCCTAGACCTATTACCCCTCCTACTCCACCTTCACCTCCTACTCCACCACCTCCAGCTATGGCTGCCATAGTCCCAATCCCTTCTAACGGAGCGGTCAGGGGAAACCCACCATCTATCTTCGATGGAGATCGCTCCCAATCCTCCAAATTCATGAGAGAGTTTGCCATCTTTCGCAATATGAATGATGAAAACTCCCTCTTCAACAATCCTTATAGACGAGTTAACGCTTGCCTATCCTTTATAAGGGGCCCTAATGTGGACCATTGGGTTGACACTCAACTGGAAGCAGTCAATAATAGTGTCAACACTCTGGGAATACTCAGGACCGACGAAGCTCTATGGAACGACTTTAGAAATGCGTTTAACAATGCCTTCACTGACACTAATAAAAGGCAAAACGCATTCAACAAATTAGCTGTTCTAAGGCAACAAGGACCTGACCTGGACTCTTATATTGCCACCTTTACCAACCTTGCCAACGACGCAGGATATGACCTAAACGCAAATGGAACTCTAGACTATTTTGCTAGAGGTCTTAGTAGGCCACTCCTTAACAACGTCTTATCAAGGGAAACCCTACCTACCAACTTCACGGAATGGACTGAAGCGGCTAGAAAGGAACACAATAAATATGCCGTGAGGCAAAGCTATATGGGAGATATACGCAATATCGCGCGTAATCCCCAACGATTCCTTAACTTCCGTCCTACCAACACTACATTCCGCCCTCCTCCTGGACCGCCTCCTAGGGTCAATCCTACCTTTGTACCAAGGAACCCTACTGGTCAATTTATTCCTAGGAGCAACAATCAAGTTGTTCCAATGGATGTTGATCCGGCTAGAGCGGCCACTACTGAGCAAGAGAAGAAACAACATCAAATTGAAGGACGTTGCTTCTTTTGCTCTAAACAAGGACATGTTGCACGCAACTGTCCTAACAAGTCGACCACCTTCAAATCAGTTCCTATGAAAACACGTCTGGTTGAAGTTATAGAACCAGATGAATACCAGGAACTGTATTACCCTGAAGAACAGGTCGACACCCATGTTCGTTTAGCTCAAACTGACGAACAACCAACCGAATATTATCAGGAAAATCCTCCTGATGATCAACCAGTCCAACAACCTACTCAACAGGAGACACAAACTTATAATGAAGGACCATCTCCTGAGGAAGTTGCGGCTATAATGTCTGGATATTCTGAAGAACAACGTTGCTCATGGGCTACTGCCATGGTCAATAACGGCGTGGATTTTCCCCCAGCTTGAATTACCCGGCCTTAATTCGAGCTGTCTTCCCTAGTGATGTATTTGTAGCAAGACTCAATTCAATCAAAGTTCCTGTTCAAATACGCACTAGTGGACGAAGGGCCGATCTTGTCGCTCTACTTGATAGCGGAGCAACCGACAATTTCATTCACAAGAATATCATCACTCGCTATAAACTCCCAGTTTCCACTCTACAAAAGCCAAAAGTCATGCGCAATGTAGATGGAACTCACAACAAAGCCGGAACTGTCACTGAAGCAGTCGACCTTTACATTCGATTTAAAGGACAAGAACATCGAATGCGCTTCTATATCGCTGAAATATCAACCGATGACATGCTTCTTGGCTTCCCATTCCTCCGTGCTACCAACCCTGCTGTTGATTGGACCAAAGGAACCCTTGAGGATACTGTTGTAGCCTCTACTTGGGATGCCGACAAATGGATCAAGCGACTTCCTATACCCCCACGCTTTGATCCTGCTCCAATCAGAGTAGCAAAGATTAGCACGTCTACTCAATTAGCTGCACAAGCAGCTGATCAAGACAAGAAGGACTGGAAGGATTTAGTTCCTCCCGACTATCATCGCTTTGAAAGGCTCTTTTCTGAAGAAGCCTCTCATCGCTTTCCTACTTCCAAACCTTGGGATCATGCCATAGACCTAATCCCTGATGCTCCATCTACGCTCAATTGCAAGATTTACCCCCTTGCACCAGTGGAACAACAGGCCCAAGATGAATTCCTAAAGGAACATTTGGAAAAAGGATACATACGTCCTTCAAAGTCACCATATGCCTCTCCTTGCTTCTTTGTAGGCAAGAAAGATGGTAAACGACGCTACGTCCAAGACTATAGACGTCTTAATGCAATCACTGTTGAAAACAAAACCCCCCTTCCTCTCATTCCCGAAATCATCACTCGCTTAGGAAGTAAACAATACTTCACTAAGTTTGATGTACGATGGGGTTATAACAACATACGCATCAAAGACGGTGATCAATGGAAGGCAGCTTTCAAAACAAACAAGGGCTTATTCGAACCTATGGTGATGACCTTTGGTCTCACTAACGCCCCTGCCACCTTCCAATCTATGGTCAATGATATCTTTAGAGAAGAACTCAATCATCATGATATGGAGTTCCACATCTATATGGACGATGGCATCATTGCCACACAAGCATCTAAAGGATGGGAGTACCATAAAGATCTCGTTACTCGCATCTTTAAGAAGCTTCAAGATAATGACCTCTTCCTTAAACCTGAGAAATGTCAATTCCACAAAGAAGAAATTGACTATCTTGGCGTCATTATCGGCAAAGGAATGATCAAGATGGACCCAATCAAAGTCAAAGGAATTCGTGATTGGAAAGCCCCTACCAATCTACATGAACTACGCTCTTTCCTTGGATTTGGGAATTACTATCGCAACTTCATTCCAAAATATTCAGATATCGTTCAACCTCTAGTCTGGCTCACAAAGAAGAACAAACCCTGGGTCTGGGATAACTACACAGAATCTTCGTTCAATATTCTCAAGAATATCTTCACCCATTACCCTGTTCTTCGCAACCCAGACTTCAACAAACCTTTCATTGTGGATGCTGATGCCTCTTCTTTCGCTCTGGGAGCCACTATATCTCAGCAATTTGAAGATGGTATCCATCCTCTGGTATATTTTTCAAGATCCCTACTACCAGCAGAAAGGAACTACGATATCCATGACAGAGAACTACTCGCTATAGTATCTGTTCTTAAAGAATATCGACACTGGCTACTTGGGGCACGTCATGAAGTAACTATTCGCACAGATCATGCCAATTTGGCCTACTTCCGCAAACCCCAGGACCTTTCACCACGTCAAGCAAGGTGGATGGCCCTTCTCCAGGAATACAATTTCAAGTTGACAACTATCCCTGGAAAGTCTAACACTGTTGCCGATATTCTATCACGACGACCTGATCACAAAGGAGAAAACATCCATAATAAAGCTATCACACTCCTACCTGATCATGTCTTCAATGAGCACTTGCAGATGGCAAACATCCCTGAAGCTCGTGCTCCTACCCTTAACCATACCTTTGGCGATAACCAGGAAGCTTTTGCACGCAAAGCTTACTCACACAAGTCACTCCCCTTACGTACTTACCTGCCTGATGACCCCGTTTTACGACGGGAAGTCTTGAAGGAAGTCCATGATTCCCCAGTGGGAGGACACCCTGGCATCGCTAACACCTGGGACCTTATAAGAAGGAAATACGAAGGACCCAGACTCCGTCTATTTGTGGAAGAATACGTCAAGGGATGCGCTAAGTGTCAAGAATCTAAAGCCATCACCACCCTGAAACATGCGCCACTCCAACCATTTGATACAAATGTATCAGCTGGCCCCTTCCAATATGTTTCAATGGACCTTATCACGGATCTTCCAAAGTCCGGATCATACGATTCCATTCTTACCATCGTCGATCAAGGCTGCTCAAAGGCCGCAAAGTTTATCCCCTGTAATAAAACCATAGATGGTCTGGGCGTTGCCATCAAGTACCTGGCTAATCTATTTCCATGGTTCGGAATTCCCAAGAGAATCATCTCTGACAGGGACCCTCGTTTCAAAGGAAACTTCGCCAGGGCCATCTGTAAAGCCACAGGGATCAAACAAAATTTGAGCACCGCCTTTCACCCACGCACGGACGGACAAACTGAGCGGATGAACCTCTGGATTGAGACTTATCTAAGGGAATTCGTAAATGGACGGCAAAACGATTGGCACACACTACTTCCTATTGCTGAGTTTGCTCACAATACTTGGCGACATGAAGGCACCAGGCACACACCACACGAACTTCTTCTTGGTTTCAATCCAACTGCCAAATGGACAACAATGGATATATCTGTTCCAGAGGCTGAAACACGTCTCAAAATCATGGAACAGGTACGATCCAGGGCACAGGAGGAACTTCTGAAACGTATCAAACCATCAGAAGAACCAAGGAAGCTCGAAGAAGGACAACTCGTGTGGCTGGATGGACGTAATCTGGTGGTCAAGGCCCCATCAAAGAAGCTTGCCCCTCGGCGTTATGGACCATTTGAGGTGATACAACAAATCACACCAGTGGCATATCGCATCAAATTGCCCCCATCAATGAAAATCCACAATGTGTTTCATGTGGATCTTCTCATGCCATTCACTGAAACAGGGGCATACGGCAAAGCTTTTACCCGACCACCACCTGACATTGTACAAGGAGAAGAAGAATATGAAATTGCTGCTATCATTGGAGACAGGAAGTACCGAGGCAGGACACAATACCTTGTTCATTGGGAAGGATACCCGGTTTCGGAGCGCTCATGGGTCAATTCTGCTGACCTTCACGCTCCGGCTCTACTCAAAGAATACTTGAACTCAAAGACAAATTCCCCTGCGGGTGGACGAGCTCATGTATAAAAACCCTCCTCCAGAACTCGAGACGGCAGAGCATCTTCTACAACTTGCTTGCCATCTCATCCATTCCTCTTACCAAACTACTTCCTCACCTTCTCCACCTTCTTCACCTTCAAACTCTACCTCTTCTCATATCTGCCAATGTCTCAATCCCCAGTTTATATTCCATCCTCGCCCGTCCCAACCTACTCATCCCCTGCCTACTGTCCCTCGTCCCCAGTCCCCACTTGTGCCTCCCCCGTTCTCGCCTACCCTTCCCCCACTCTTTCCTATGCCGACGTCGACGCCATCGCCTCCCCCACTCCCCAACTGGCAAGAAGGTCCCTACCCTTCAAAAACCCTCCTGCCTACGAGTGCGATGAGGACAACGACGACGCCGTCGCCCGAGTTTGTCTCTCCCCTCTTTCACCATCCGTCTCCCTCTCCTCCACCCTTCTCGGATCTGAGTGCAATGCCCTGGGACTTGACCTTTTCCCAGCACGCACTCCATCCCCATTCTCCCTTGCCGAACAATTCGAGGCCGCCAAATTCTTTGACGCCCCTCGCCTTCCACAACCCAGCCCTGACTGGATCCCCTCCACGGACTACCCCCTTATTGACTTCGCAGTCCCTGAGTACCCTGGAGGAACCATGTACAGGGCAAACTGGTTTCTTGTCGAGCTGGATGCCCGACCCGAACCCCTCATCCACGCTACCCTTGGCAAGGGAGCCCCCATTTTCTCTCGAGTATTCACACCAATCCCCGCTGCCTGGCCCATCTCAGTCCCCAACGAGGAGCAGTGGGACATGCTCCTCGCTGACCAGCCTTACACAAACTTCAGTCAATAGGGCCATTGAGGACGACAACGAACCCCTCACTCACAGCAGGAGTCAAGTCATATAGGTACAGGACAGCGGAGATCCTCAAAAGGAGGCAAACCATACGCCTCCTCTTCGCCCAAATACTCGAACATCAAGGACACCTTAGAGAAGTCAAACAAACCCTTGCCGCTGCCAATACTCTCAATCGGGTTACCCTCAACCTCAGGTGGCAAGACAGATCAGACGAAGAAGAAGATGATAGTCGCCTACAGGAACTTATGCGACTTGATTCGTCTTCCTCCGCTGACTCCTTCCGACTCTCTAGCTCATCCTTTGCATCTAACTCTCCCAGACTCCCACCAATCTCCTCCCGTCACTCCAGAAAATCCTGCTTTCATTGCGGTGAACTGGGGCACATTCGACCAAACTGTCCCAACAGAGGAGATCATCAAACAAAAAGGGTACGATCTGCGAAGTCGGACCAGCCCTGGAGGAAAGTAGGTCGGCCTTATTGTCGTCGTTCTCACTTCTAGGGGCCTTGATGGGGGGGTGATGTTACACCATTTTCCTTTTACGTTTACTTCTTACCTTTTGCTATGGACTGCTTGCTCGCGTACGTCCCTTTACCTACTGGTCTTGTGATCTCTTACGCCTTGTGATCCTTTCTGTGTATCATGTGATCCATACACGTCCAGGTAACACTGGATTGCTGTTACTTTCCCTTTGTTTGGTTCTCTTTCCATTTATGTTCACTTCTTAGTTTCGACTGTGCAATGCTGCGCACCTACTGTGCAGCACAGTTACTTGGTTCTGACTCATTCGTGGCCTCATTCCTATGACTCCTACTTATTATGACTCCTACTATACTAGTAGCACAGTCAAAGCGCAGCTATTGCTGCGCTTCTCCTGTATATATAAGCTCAGTACTTTGTGACCAAAGCCCTAAGCTTGGTCTCTTGTAGAATCCAACCTACTCTTGTCCAAACATATTCGCCTGCAACCCAATTCACTCTCACAAACTTAACTCACAACTACCTCTCCATTTCATCAACTCTCAACACACCATCCACCATCTACTCTTCGCCTTTCCCTTCCTTCCCTAAGAGTCTCTCTTCACTCTCCTGAGAAGAGCTCTCCTCCTTTAAGACCTACCTTCCTCTACTCTCTCTGCGTTGTTCAAGGTCCCGACGGACTTGAACGCATATAGCTAGTGGAACCAGCCCTAGTCTATCCCATTACAAACTTACCCTAGCTTCTCAACGTACCGAGTCGTACTAGGAAGGGTCTATTGGCCATAACCTGTTTAGCATAAAACACTTCGACCACTGCAGGGATCCTTGCTCCTTATACACGGGAACCAGCCCGTTTCTTGAACACCTCTCTATCATCGACTTGCTTTCTGCTTGTGAACTGACACGGCTAGTTACCGTGACATAATGGGTGAAGATATTCTTGAGAATATTGAACAAAGTTTCTGTGTAATTATCCCAGACCCAGGGTTTGTTCTTCTTTGTGAGCCAGACTAGAGGTTGAACGATATCTGAATATTTTGGAATGAAGTTGCAATAGTAATTTCCAAATCCAAGGAAAGAGCATAGCTCATGTAGATTGGTAGGGGCTTTCCAATCACGAATTCCTTTGACTTTGATTGGGTCCATCTTGATCATTCCTTTGCCAATAATGATGCCAAGATAGTCAATTTCTTCTTTGTGGAATTGACATTTCTCAGGTTTAAGGAAGAGGTCATTATCTTGAAGCTTCTTAAAGATGTGAGTAACGAGGTCTTTGTGATACTCCCATCCTTTAGATGCTTGTGTGGCGATGATGCCATCATCCATGTAGATGTGGAACTCCATATCATGATGATTGAGTTCTTCTCTAAAGATATCATTGACCATGGATTGGAAGGTGGCAGGGGCGTTAGTGAGACCAAAGGTCATCACCATAGGTTCAAATAAGCCCTTGTTTGTTTTGAATGCTGCCTTCCATTGATCACCGTCTTTGATGTGTATGTTGTTATAACCCCATCGTACGTCAAACTTAGTGAAGTATTGTTTACTTCCTAAGCGGGTGATGATTTCAGGAATGAGAGGAAGGGGGGTTTTGTTTTCCACAATGATTGCATTAAGATGTCTATAGTCTTGGACGTAGCATCATTTACCATCTTTCTTGCCTACAAAGAAGCAAGGAGAGGCATATGGTGATTTTGAAGGACATATGTATCCTTTTTCCAAATGTTCCTTTAGGAATTCATCTTGGGCCTGTTGTTCCACTGGTGCAAGGGGGTAGATCTTGCAATTGAGCATAGATGGAGCATCAGGGATTAGGTCTATGGCATGATCCCAGGTTTTGGAAGTAGGAAAGCGATGAGAGGCTTCTTCAGAAAAGAGCCTTTCAAAGTGATGATAGTCAGGAGGAACTAAATCCTTCCAGTCCTTCTTGTCTTGATCAGCTGCTTGCGCAGCTAATTGGGTAGAAGTGCTAATCTTTGCTACTCTGATTGGAGTAGGATCAAAGTGTGGGGGTATAGGAAGCTGCTTAATCCATTTATCGGTGTCCCAAGTGGAGGCTACCACAGTATCCTCTAGGGTTCCTTTGGTCCAATCAACAGTAGGGTTGGTAGCACAAAGGAATGGGAAGCCAAGAAGCATGTCATCGGTCGAGATTTCAGCGATATAGAAGCGCATTTGATGTTCTTGTCCTTTAAATTGAATCTAAAGGTCGACTGCTTCAGTGACAGTTCTGGCTTTGTTGTGAGTTCCATCTACATTGCACATGACTTTTGGCTTTTGTAGAGTGGAAACTGGGAGTTTATAGCGAGTGATGATATTCTTGTGGATGAAATTGTCGGTTGCTCCACTATCAAGTAGAGCGACAAGATCGGCCCTTCGTCCACTAGTGCATATTTGAACAGGAACTTTGATTGAATTGAGTCTTGCTACAAATACATCACTAGGGAAGACAGCTCGAATTAAGGCTGGGTAATTCAAGCTGGGGGAAAATCCACGCCATTATTGACCATGGCAGTAGCCCATGAGCAACATTGTTCTTCAGAATATCCAGACATTATAGCTGCAACTTCCTCAGGAGATGGTCCTTCATTATAAGTTTGTGTCTCCTGTTGAGTAGGTTGTTGGGTTGGTTGATCATCAGGGGAGTTTTCCTGATTATATTCGGTTGGTTGTTCGTCAGTTTGAGCTAAACAAACATGGGTGTCGACCTGTTCTTTAGGGTAATACAGTTCCTGGTATTCATCTGGTTCTATAACTTCAACCAGATGTGTTTTCATAGGAACTGATTTGAAGGTGGTCGACTTGTTAGGACAACTGCATGCCACATGTCCTTGTTTAGAGCAAAAGAAGCAACGACCTTCAACTTGATGTTGTTTCTTCTCTTGCTCAGTAGTGGCCGCTCTAGCATGGTCAACATCCAGTTCCACATCTACATGGACGATGGCATCATCGCCACACAAGCATCTAAAGGATGGGAGTATCACAAAGACCTCGTTACTCACATCTTTAAGAAGCTTCAAGATAATGACCTCTTCCTTA
Source organism: Russula earlei (assembly GCA_025769875.1). Classification (NCBI taxonomy): domain Eukaryota; kingdom Fungi; phylum Basidiomycota; class Agaricomycetes; order Russulales; family Russulaceae; genus Russula; species Russula earlei. Next base: position 82,094 of record JAGFNK010000058.1, on the reverse strand, counting down.
AACCTGAGAAATGTCAATTCCACAAAGAAGAAATTGACTATCTTGGCATCATTATTGGCAAAGGAATGATCAAGATGGACCCAATCAAAGTCAAAGGAATTCGTGATTGGAAAGCCCCTACCAATCTACATGAGCTATGCTCTTTCCTTGGATTTGGGAATTACTATTGCAACTTCATTCCAAAATATTCAGATATCATTCAACCTCTAGTCTGGCTCACAAAGAAGAACAAACCCTGGGTCTGGGATAATTACACAGAAACTTCGTTCAATATTCTCAAGAATATCTTCACCCATTACCCTGTTCTTTGCAACCCAGACTTCAACAAACCTTTCATTGTGGATGCTGATGCCTCTTCTTTCGCTTTAGGAGCCACTATATCTCAGCAATTTGAAGATGGTATCCATCCTCTGGTATATTTTTCAAGATCCCTACTACCAGAAGAAAGGAACTAGAATATCCATGACAGAGAACTACTTGCTATAGTATCTGTCCTTAAAGAATATCGACACTGGGTACTTGGGGCATGTCATGAAGTAACTATTCGCACAGATCATGCCAATCTGGCCTACTTCCGCAAACCCCAGGACCTTTCACCATGTCAAGCAAGGTGGATGGCCCTTCTCCAAGAATACAACTTCAAGTTGACGACTATCCCTGGAAAGTCTAACAGTGTTGCCGATATTCTATCACGACAACCTGATCACAAAGGAGAAAACATCCATAACAAAGCTATCACGCTCCTACCTGATCATGTCTTCAATGAGCACTTGCAGATGGCAAACATCCCTGAAGCTCATGCTCCTACCCTTAACCGTACCTTTGGCGATAACCAGGAAGCTTTTGCATGCAAAGCTTACTCACACAAGTCACTCCCCTTACGTACTTACCTACCTGATGACCCCGTTTTATGACGGGAAGTCTTGAAGGAAGTCCATGATTCCCCAGTGGGAGGACTGTTGCGCAGCATAGAGCGCAGCTAACAGGCCAAGCAACCCACCTTAGAGGTTGTGCTAATGCTCAAGTGATATTGGGGTGTAGAGCGATATGTATACTCATCTACAAGTATGGTATTTATACCTCTATGACCCAGGGCTGTTCCTAAGTCCAAAAGAGGTGACTACAGGTGTCCACTATATCGCGCATTAAGTGACGCGTGATGTGGAAACGTTCTAGACGCAGCATAAGGCTGCATCTTGTGATAGATAGCGTAGTATGCGTAACCCTATTGCCATAAGCGCATATACTAAAGTTCTGTCTAACACGTAACATCTATGAGCGGATCTTGAACCTTGTATGAAGGTCTTCGCCTTCTTTGATCCGTTCGGGTTCCGGTTCAACACTCCCCCTTGCTAAGTGCATCGGTAGATGCCGTGAGCATTTTCCCACATTCAGGGGTAGAACGTTAGTCCTAGTTGCTCCCTGAATTTGAGGAACTTGACGCGACCAAGGTTCTTGGTGAACATGTCGGCAGGGTTGTTAGCCCCTTCAATAAAGAATAGCTCCACCTGTTTGTTTTGTATGACTTCACGAATGAAGTGATAGCGCAAATCAATGTGTTTGATGCGCTTTTCTTGCACAGGATTGGAGGCTAAGAATATTGAGCCTTGGTTATCACCGAACAGTGGGATAGGAGCAAGATTAATGCCAAGTTCTGTTAGTAAGGATTTAATCCAAACCAACTGTCTGCTCGTGTCAGAGAGCGACATATACTCAGCTTCAGTGGAGGAGAGCGCGACTGTTTTCTGCGCTCGTGAGTTCCACGAAAATATTGCTCCAGCCAGGTTCACCATATAGCCTGTAGTGGACTTCCGATTAGTCGGATCAGAAGCCCAGTCAGAGTCGGCATATGCCATCAAGCCGCCATTAGATGGTCCATCATAGACCAAGGCATAATTGGCGGTTCCCAAGAGGTATCGGCAAATATAGAATGCACGATTTAAATGATCCTCTGAGGGATTGGCAGCATGTTGCGACAACTTAGTGACCGCAAAGGCTATGTCTGGACGCGTTCCAAGCATTATGTACAGGAGTGATCCTATAACTTGCTGGAATTTTGACCGCAAGGCTGGGTCAGCAGCGGAAGTGTTGGGAGAGGGGTGATAGCCCTCTGGTAGCGGAGTAGGAGCAGGGTTTGCGTTAAGCAAGTCGAAACGCTGCAGCACTTTCCTAAGATACTCAGTCTGGTCCAGATGTATTTGGCCAGACTTGCGTTGAATGCGCATGCGTAGAAATTCTTGGGCATCGCCCAGATCTCGACATTCCCAGAGCTTCATAAAGCGCTCCTTTGTTTTATTGATTTGTTTTTTGTCTGCTCCAAAGAAGAGCACATCATCAACATAGACGATGGCTATGATGCTCTTGTCTTTACTAACAAAGAGCCCAGAGTCAGACATAAGGTGAATAAGGCCAAGCGAGGCCATGGACTTGTCAAGGGCTTTCCACCAAGCAAGTGCCGCTTGCTTGAGTCCATATATTGCGCGTTTAAGGCGCATGACTTTACGCTCTTGGCCTTTTATTTTGAAGCCCTCAGGCTGCTTCCATATAGAGCTCTTCATCGAGCTCACCATAGAGAAAGGCAGTTTTGACGTCTAGTCCGCTAATGTGCCAATTTTTGAGCGCTGCGAGCGCAATCATCAGGCGGACTGTCTCAAACCGTACCACGGGTGAGAATATTTCATCATAGTCAATGCCTTCTACTTGGGAGAAGCCTTTGGCGACTAGTCTGGCTTTTTTACGACCATCAGACTTAAGGTCGAATACCCATCTGTTTTTAATGATTTTGCAATCCTTGGGGGGATCGACTAGTTCGAAGACTTTGCGTCTGCGGAGGGATTCCAACTCCTCGCAACAAGCATCTTTCCACTCCTTTTGGAGTTCACTTGGCATTCACAGAATGTCCCTAAAGGTCCATTCGCGAATCTTCGCAGTATCAGGTGTATCTGAACTTAGTGGAACTGCTTGGGTGAGCAGATAGTTCAGAAATTTGACTCCCCCTTCCCTTGCAAGACGTAAAATGTCTTCTACCTCATCCTCAGAGGCTTGCGGCGGTTGATCGTCAAGGACGACAGGAGGGTAAGGGCCTGGTGCGGCCGATCCTGATGTACTACCCTCACCGGAGCTACCGGGTTGGTTTTCTGTCATTGTTCTCCATGTGCGTGTGCGCCGAACGTCTTTTTCCACTTCTGTGGGGTGTCTGCGTTCACCATAGACGTTGCCTGGACGGGTAGGTACTTTCCTCAACCGCTGAGACCTTCGAAGAGGTACAGGTTCTTCAACAGGAGGAGGGGACGGTGTAGGAGGGACGGGCGTTTGCTCGCGTTCCTCTTCCTCTGGCGCCTGTATAGGCTGCTCATCGTCCTCACTTTTAATTGTAGGGAATGGGTTGTCAACACCAGGAATGGTGTCTTCAACAGGTTGTTGCGGTAGTTCTTCACGCGGTTCATTAATCTGCGTGGTACCTTTAGTGCATGCTTTGTCGCATTTGGGGTACAGGGTCTCATCGTACAGGGCGGTAGCATTTGTGTAAAGCGTATTATTTGGAAGCCTCATGAAGAGTGAGGCTTTGATCCCTTCAGTGTGACCAAGGTAGATCATTAGCTCGCTTTTAGGCGAAAGCTTATTGACTCGACGCTTTTCTGGTATGTGTACATATGCACCGCAACCAAATACTCTGAGGTGTGAGATATCAGGGACCTCGTTCTTTAGGACTTCGTAGGGTGTACGCCATTGAAGGCGTCTGGCAGGTGTCCTATTGTAACAGTGTGTCCCATGATTTACTGCAAATTCCCACCAGGAGGGAGGTAGACAAGCTTCAAGGCGCATTGCCTGAGCTTTGTCCATTACAGTGCGCATAAAGCGCTCTGCGCGTCCATTTTGTTGTGGAGTGTATGGGGCACTTTGCAGGATTTTAATTCCTTCGTCCTTTAGGACGTTATCAAAGGCCTCGGACTTGTACTCTCCGCCAGCATCGGACATCCACTCTTTGATTCCTGCTTTGTATTGGTTCTTGACCATAGCAAGGAATTGTTTGACGGCCATTATGGTCGACTTTTTATTTTTAAGAGTGTGATCCATGCATAGGAGGAATAATCATCAATGAAACTGACGAAATATTTGTACTTATGATACAACTTCACAGGGAAACTCTTAAGGTCCGAGTGAATACGCTCGAACGGTGCGGAAGCACGAGTTTCAGAAGGGGGGTGCACAGATGCAGGCATTTTGCCTTGCGCGCAGCCAGGACATACCGGCTGTTCCTGAGGGATTTTCAGGTCTTCAGGGAGACCCTTGGTATGTGTCTTTGCACATGTTACGACATCCTTAGATGGGTGGCCAAGGCGTCAGTGAATGACATCATAATCTACCGCGTAGATAAGAGAATGCGCTTGTGCGCTTTCAATTGAGGCGTCTAAGCAATACGTGGTTTGACCTGGGAATAAGGGGTAAGAGGACAGGATTATACGTCCGTCCTCTCGTAGGGAAATATGTCTATTATTCCCTAATGCATGCATCCCTTGTTGTAAAAACTCCCCCATAGATAATATCCGAGTGTTAATTTTCGGAATATAGAGAACAGGAGAAATGCGCGTGACAACTGTTTTAGAGTTGACAGTGTGCGGAAGCAACACAGCGCCTTTGCCTTCCACATATATAGTGTTATCGGCAGTTTTAACAGGGGATCTTTCGTGCGGCAAAGCCAGCGTATACTCTATAAAGTCTTTTATTTCGAAGGTGAAGTGTGCTGACGCGCCAGAGTCAAGGAGCCATAAGGATCCCATTTTACTCAAGTCGTGCTTTCCTCTACATCTCAAACAATTTGTGTTGCATTCACTATGCAGGGAACTACTTCCTGCGCTAATTTGTACATTGTGTGATACAAGGGAACACTTATTAGACATATCTAGCCCGCTTAGGGGCTGGGGAGATGCTAAAAGGTTCTTTAGCGAGTGAAAAGAGAGAGGAAGGCGCACGCACGCTTCGTTATCTTTGGGGTCGCTGCCCCAATCTAGCACTTCATCCGACGGAGTCGGAGCACGCTCAGGGGTGGCAGCACCTTCTGGGATACCATCATATATGTCGAATAAATCCGACGTATTTGTTTGCGCGAAGTCGCCATCGTCCTGGTCCATAGGCTCAGGGACGGGCGACAGGAGTTTGACTGCACTTGTCGAGGCAGCGGATTGAGTCGAGATCCGCTGCTCAAGGGTCTTGACTGTCTGTATAGTGGGAGTTACCCCAAGATCGTCAGCAAGATCAAGTGCTTTGTTTAAGGCCTTGTAAGGGCCGTGAGTGCGTTTGCGAGGGTCAGTCGCAGTCGGGACAGTACGTTGTTGGATCCCCGAAGGACCCAGATGGGCGATAGTGGTAATGGTCGGGAGTGGGAGTGCGGCAACGTCCGCAATGTGGGAGTGTCCGGGACCATGGCTTTGATCGGCCTTCTCCTTGCCTTTCCCTTTTCCTTTGCCGCCGCGCTTACCGCTCTGGCGCTTGTCCTTATCTTCCTCGTGCTTGGGCTTATTGCCCTGCTGCTGATTGGAGAAGGAAGGGTCACCATGCTTGCGCTTGACAGCTGAAAGCTTCTGAGCGCTGTGCTTCTTTCCCGTTGAAGCGCGTCAGGGCGACGTGCGAGTGAGATTCGTAAGACAGTCGAGACCAAGAAAGGAAGAATTTAAAGGAGAGCAAGAATACTTTCCAGCTTCACAGGCGTGACGCGGCTTGAAGATTCGTTCGAAGTCGTTGATGCGTCGCGAGCGGAAGCGCGGGAGACCTAGAGGCTGAGGAACCAAGTTTGGTGAAGACCGAAAAGAAATGCGAAGGCTGGTCCGGAGGGTGCGGTCAAGTCGAATGTGTTTGTCGTCGATTTGACTCACAGCAGCACACAGGGGAGAGGCACTTCTGGGGCGAAGAGGGTAATTATATTTCAAGGCGTAACTAGTGTCTTTTTATACGGAGCGAGAACTACGAAGGGGAGTGGGAGTACCAGAGATGCAAACAGTGACTAGAGGAGCGAGGTCTGTGTAAGGAATCCGAAACGCGTAAGGTGAACGAGACCGATCAGAAGTAAACGAGTCAAAGAAAACAAAGGCAGTCGGAGAATTCATAGCTGAAAACAGACGGAGAGGTAACGTACGATAGTTCTGGCAACGGTAATCGTGCGTCATCGGGGCACTGAGCCCTCGCATCTGACTGCGGTGACGACGGCGAAAGATGGACAAATCCGTCTTAGTAGACGCGGCGGGACGATGCGATGAAAGGAGGTCGAGAGTGGGCTGGACGGCGCGTGTGGAATTGCTACGCGATGAAAGGAGGTCGAGAGTGGGCTGGACGGCGCGGGTGGAATTGCTACGCGATGAAAGGAGGTCGAGAGTGAGGGTGCGAGACGGTCGACGAGTTCGCGAGGCGGCGGACTGCGAAACGATGAAAGGATAAGGAAGATGATGACGTGGTCGTTGAGGGCGCGAGGCGGCGGGCTTGGAAACGACGAAAGGTCTAGACGAATGATGATGGGATCGACGAGGATGCAAGGAAGTGGGCTGGAAGAACATGAAAGAGAGAGCTTTGGTGACGTCGTTGACGATGGAGCGAGGAGGTAGGCTGGAAAGGCATGAAAGAGAGGGCTTTGGCGTCGTCCGCGCTTCGAGTTTTGTCCGAGAAACTGGTGACGACGTTCTCGCGAGGCGTGAAGGGAGGTGGTGGTGGAAGGAATGGAATGGAAAAAAGGGCAGATAGGGAGAAATGCAGGGGGAGAGACTTGATGGGGGGGCGTGTGAGGCGTAGGAGTTAGTTTTCGCGGGGATCATGTCGGCAGTCAACCAATACCCCTGAATCACATGACTCCACGGCCAGCGGGAATCCGCCTTACACCGTTCCACGATTGATCTCAGTTTGATATTGAGAGACGACAGCCTCTCGGACGTCCTTAGCGTTAAGGTCAGCCACTTCATAATTCTGAGTAACAATGTGGACAAGCATTTCCCATTTCTGGGGAATGGCAGCAAGGATGATGAGCGCCTGCAGGGTGTCAGGGATGGGAAGGGAGGAAGCGGTAAGACGCTGGAATGCAGCGTGTATCCGATCTATTTGTGGGCCAGGATGCTGGCTCGGGTTAATGCGAATGGAGATGGCTTCTTTGAAGTCCTTATAGATCGTGGTGGTTGTCGCCGTGCCATAAAGGGTGTCTAGGCGATTCCAGATGGTCTCAGCGTTATCCAAAGACGTAAGATCTTGTTGGATCGCGATGCTCGATCTAAGGACCATATGACCGACTGCCATATCATTTCCTTTGTTCCATTCTCTCAGGGCTGCAACTGCAGCAGCCTGGGCGGCAATGTCTTCAGCAAGAGGTGCCTGAGGAAGTCCAGGAAGGACTGGCATGTCAAATGTGCCATTGCAATAACCCCACAGTCCAACGGACATGAGGTAGGCTTTCATAGCCTTTGACCAAATACCGTAGTTTGCACCATCAAGGATGGGGACAACAGGGGCAGAGGGTTGAGACGACGACATAGTAGCTGTTAGAAAAGGGCTTAGAGGTCGTCAGTAAGAGTTTTGTATTCAAACAAGCCGACATAGTCTCCCCATAGGGTAGACTAGCTCGCCGCAGCATGCAGGCTTCAGGGATGCTTCGCCATCGTTGCAGCCGATGAAGGCGCATGGCTTGCAGGGCCCATAACCTGTTGCGCAGCATAGAGCGCAGCTAACAGGCCAAGCAACCCACCTTAGAGGTTGTGCTAATGCTCAAGTGATATTGGGGTGTAGAGCGATATGTATACTCATCTACAAGTATGGTATTTATACCTCTATGACCCAGGGCTGTTCCTAAGTCCAAAAGAGGTGACTACAGGTGTCCACTATATCGCGCATTAAGTGACGCGTGATGTGGAAATGTTCTAGATGCAGCATAAGGCTGCATCTTGTGATAGATAGCGTAGTATGCGTAACCCTATTGCCATAAGCGCATATACTAAAGTTCTGTCTAACACGTAACATCTATGAGCGGATCTTGAACCTTGTATGAAGGTCTTCGCCTTCTTTGATCCATTCGGGTTCCGGTTCAACAAGGACACCCTGGCATCGCTAACACCTGGGATCTTATAAGAAGGAAATACAAAGGACCCAGACTCCGTCTATTTGTAGAAGAATATGTCAAGGGATGCGCTAAGTGTCAAGAATCTAAAGCCATCACCACCCTGAAACATGCGCCACTCCAACCATTTGATACAAATGTGTCAGCTGGCCCCTTCCAATATGTTTCAATGGACCTTATCACGGAGCTTCCAAAGTCTGGATCATATGATTCCATTCTTACTGTCGTCGATCAAGGCTGCTCAAAGGCCGCAAAGTTTATCCCCTGCAATAAAACCATAGGTGGTCTGGGCATCGCCATCAAATACCTGGCTAATCTATTTCCATGGTTCAGAATTCCCAAGAGAATCATCTCTGACAGGGACCCTCGTTTCAAAGGAAACTTCGCCAGGGCCATCTGTAAAGCCACAGGGATCAAACAAAATTTGAGCACTGCCTTTCACCCACGCATGGATGGACAAACCGAGCAGATGAACCTCTGGATAGAGACTTATCTGAGGGAATTTGTAAATGGATGGCAAAATGATTGGCACACACTACTTCCGATTGCTGAGTTTGCTCACAATACTTGGTGACATGAAGGCACCAGGCACACACCACACAAACTTCTTCTTGGTTTTAATCCAACTGCCAAATGGACAACAATGGACATATCTGTTCCTGAGGCTGAAACACGTCTCAAAATCATGGAACAGGTACGATCCAGGGCACAGGAGGAACTTTTGAAATGTATCAAACCATCAGAAGAACCAAGGAAGCTCAAAGAAGGACAACTCGTGTGGCTGGATGGACATAATCTGGTGGTCAAGGCCCCATCAAAGAAGCTTGCCCCCCGGTGTTATGGACCATTTGAGGTGATACAACAAATCACACCAGTGGCATATCGCATCGAATTGCCCCCATCAATGAAAATGGATCTTCTCATGCCATTCACTGAAACAGGGGCATACGGCAAAGCTTTCACCCGACCACCACCTGACATTGTACAAGGAGAAGAAGAATATGAAATTGCTGCTATCATCGGAGACAGGAAGTACCGAGGCAGGACACAATATCTTGTTCATTGGGAAGGATACCCAGTTTTAGAGCGCTCATGGGTCAATTCTGCTGACCTTCACGCTCCAGCTCTACTCAAAGAATACTTGAACTCAGAGACAAATTCCCCTGCGGGTGGACGAGCTCATGTATAAAAACCCTCCTCCTGAACTCGAGATGGCAGAGCATCTTCTACAACTTGCTTGCCATCTCATCCACTCTACCTACCAAACTACTTCCTCACCTTCTCCACCCTCTTCACCTTCAAACTCTACCTCTTCTCATATCTGCCAATGTCTCAATCCCCAGTTTATATTCCATCCTCACCCATCCCAACCTACTCATCCCCTGCCTACTGTCCCTCGTCCCCAGTCCCCACTTGTGCCTCCCCCGTTCTTGCCTACCCTTCCCCCCCTCTTTCCTATGCCGACGATGTCGCCATCGCCTCCCCCACTCCCCAACTGGCAAGAAGGTCTCTACCCTTCAAGAACCCTCCTGCCTACGAGTGCGATGAGGACAACGACGACGCCATCGCCCGAGTCTGTCTCTCCCCTCTTTCACCATCCGTCTCCCTCTCCTCCACCCTTCTTGGATCTGACTGCAATGCCCTGGGACTTGACCTTTTCCCAGCACGCACTCCATCCCCATTCTCCCTTGCCAAGCAGTTTGAGGCTGCTAAATTCTTTGATGCCCCCCGCTTACCACAACCCAGCCCTGACTGGATCCCCTCCTCGGACTACCCCCTCATTGACTTTACTGTCCCAGAGTACCCAGGAGGAACTGGCTACAGGGCCAACTGGTTTCTTATCGAGCTGGAGGCCCAACCAGAACCCCTCATCCATGCTACCCTTGGCAAGGGAGCGACCATCTTCTCTTGTGTACTCACACCCTGATGTAAATGTATGTTTTCGTTATATGTTTCACGCGCTCATGTATATATTGTATCCGCGATGAATATGTACGTCTCCGTTTTGTTATGATCTCATACGACGTCATACATAAAATCATAAAAAACTACTTATAGTATATACTTCCGTGTACGATTACCAAGCCCATAGTGTACTTGTGATTTAACTACAGCCCTCGCATGGGCCCACACAATTGAAGCGTTTTCTACCATTCCATTCCCATCCCTGGCCCTTTTCTCACCAAGGCCCTTTTCTCACCAAGGCCCTTTTCTCACCACACCCATCCCTGCTGCCTGGCCCATCTCCGTACCAAATGAGGAGCAGTGGGACATGCTCCTCGCTAACCAGCCTTACACAGACTTTGTCACTAGGGCCATCGAGGATGACAACAACCCCTCCCTTACAGCAGGGGTCAAGTCTTACAGGTTCAGGACATTGGAAATACTCAAGAGGAGACAAACCATATGCCTCCTCTTCGCACAAATCCTCAAGCACCAAGGCCACCTCAAGGAGGTCAAACAAACTCTTGCCGCCGCCAATTCTCTCAATAGAGTTACCCTTAACCTCCAATGGCAAGACCACTCCGAGGAAGAAGAAGGTGATAGTCGCTTACAGGAACTTATGCGACTCGATTCATCTTCCTCCTCTGACTCCTTCTGACCTAATGACTCATCCTTCACCTCTGACAAGTCAAGACCTCCCAGATCTACCTTCATCTCTGCCAGTCACCCCAGAAAAACCTGTGCAGTGAACTGGGGCACATACGACCAGTCTGTCCCCACAGATCAGATTGTGCAACAAAAAGGGTACAATCTTCGAAGTCGGACCAGCCTTGGAGAAAAGTGGGTCAGCCTTATCGTTGTTCTCACTTCTAGGGGCCTTGATGGGGGGGTGATGCTACACCATTTTCCTTTTACGTTTACCTCTTACCTTTTGCTATGGACTGCTTGCTTTCGTACATCCCTTTGCTTACTAGTCTTGTGATCTCTTACATCTTGTGATCCCTTCTGTGTTATCATGTGATCCATACACGTCCAGGTAACACTGGATTGCTGTTACTTTCCCTTTGTTGGTTCTCTTTCCATTTATATTCACTTCTTAGTTTCGACTGTGCAATGCTGCGCACTTACTGTGCAGCACAGTTACTTGGTTCTGACTCATTCGTGGCCTCATTCCTATGACTCCTACTTATTATGACTCCTACTATACTAGTAGCACAGTCAAAGCGCAGCTATTGCTGCGCTTCTCCTGTATATATAAGCTCAGTACTTTGTGACCAAAGCCCTAAGCTTGGTCTCTTGTAGAATCCAACCTACTCTTGTCCAACATATTTGCCTGCAACCCACTTCACTCCTAATCCTCAAACCACATCCACCTCTCCATTTCATCAACTCTCAACACACCATCCACCATCTACTCTTTGTCTCTCCCTTCCTTTCCTAAGATTCTCTCTTCACTCCCCTGAGAAGAGCTCTCCTCCTTTAAGACCTACCTTCCTCTACTCTCTCTGCGTTGTTCAAGGTCCCCGATGGACTTGAACACATATAGCTAGTGGAACCAGCCCTAGTCTATCCCATTACAAACTTACCCTAGCTTCTCAACGGACCGAGTCGTACTAGGAAGGGTCTATTGGCCATAACCTGTTTAGCATAAAACACTTCAACCGCTGCAGGGATCCTTACTCATTACACATGGGAACCAGCCCGTTTCTTGAACACCTCTCTATCACCGACTTGTTTTCCGCTTGTGAACTGACACAGCTAGTTACCGTGACAGGAACTGAGGGATCAGCCTAATACAATACCCACTTTGTAATGAACTCATTATTACTTAGTTACAATACATCTCAACTTGTTGATGAGGTTGATGATCATATACTCGATCATCAACATGTACTTATTTTCTTGTAGATCTCAGGCTTGCATAGCCTGGATACTCTATCTATTGAAACCAGTAGTTAGTGCTACCAGTTCCCCTCAGTGATTGCTTATGCGCACTGAGTCACTGAGGTACATTTATTTAGCTATCGTACATATACACCATGGACTAATACCTAGATAGTGTTTATCTTATCTAGGTAAATACACATTATTAGCGATTACTTACGCGCAGCGAGTCACTGAGCGTTTATCTTATCTAGACACTTTCTCACGCGCATACGCCCGCGCGCGCGTCTGGCCACCGCACGCACGTTCACTCATAAACCCGAATAAAGACACTTTTATTCCCACCACAGTCCCCTAACAAATCTACACATCTACACCGCCATTTCCCAGTCATCGTCTAGGAGTCTGTATCATTGTCTCATTATCGAATGCTGAGATATGGACGGCCACCCATGTAAGTTATCAATTCTGTATTTATCAGAGGGATCCAGCTTATCGTTAATCCAGTCAGTCTTCATCAAATCAATGCCAAGATTTCTCTTCTTCAACATGACATGCTGTTATTACCCCGATACCATCCTCGTCGCATTTCCCGTCTTCAAGGCCTGGCAGCGGGACTACTCGGACGTTATTGGTGGTCAAGACAACGGGACGACCTCGAAAAATCAATACTGTACTACATAGAAGCGATATTCTTCCCGCTTCCCTGGGAAGGGTGCCCTCGAAACATTTTTCAGACTTTCTTTTCTCTCTTGTTCGCTCTCTCCCTTCGCTCCCATGAGTCCAGGCAACCTGAACACGTCAAGTGGTCCATTAGAGGCCTTCGTTACCTCCTCAATCAGCCGCTTGACAGTGAAGCGTTCAATATTCCTACCGAGATGGTCACAAGTACTCTTGCAGAACAGTTCAAACTCCAGACGGTGTTGGAGCCTGATGCTACAATGGGGGACGTTGAGGAGATGGCGGTCCGTTGCCATGAGCTTCTCAACTCTGATATCTCGAAAACCTTGCTAGTTGCCAACATTATGGCCTTGGTTTGTGCTGTGGATGGTTGCACCAGAAAAGGAGTCGAATGGAGAGCACATTCAGAGAAAGTGATCGAGTGCCTCCGGGAGGCGAACAGAAGCCTACCGGATTTACCCGAGATATCGATCGCACTTGCCCAGTGTCTCTACCGTCGCTTTGAGATGGCTATTTCAAATGATGACCACGAAGAGGGAATGGCCGTTCTGGACAAAATTATTGCCTTTCCTCTTCCTCCCCCAGAGGACCGGTCAAGCGAATGCTTGCAAAAAGCATTGCAGCTGGTTGCCTCCTTCGCGTCAACTCAATGGAGTTTCTGTGGAAAGTCGGATTATTTGGAGAAGGAGATCCACCGCTTTCGGAGCTTCCTTGATGGGGTTTCTCCTGAGGATCCCATTCGCTCTGTCGTCGTCGAACAGCTTTCTCGGCTTCGGGAGATGCGTCAAAGTGTTTTTGCCGCAGCTGGGCTTCGAGGCACCCATTCCATTGATTCGGATCCAGTCCCTCCTTTCCGGGACCTGATCACGGCCCTTTCCCAGTCGAGCGGTGGCTCGAAGGTGGCCGACGATCAACCCTTCAATGCGATCGTCTTAACACGTGAACTTACCAACGTGGAGGACATCGAACCAGCAATCGAGTATTATCGACTTGTCATCGCTTCTTATCACCCCAATAGTCAAACTACCTTGAATGCGCGTTTGTGCCTTGGTGAAGTCCTCTACACGGCCTTTTCATTCACCCATGACATCAGATACCTCGACGAGTCAATTTCGGTCCTTCGTGATCTTCTCACCTCCATGGTTCAGTCACGGCAACACTATGGGGTAATTGCGACGCTTAGCTCTTGTCTATATAGGCGGTTCTGCTGGCTCCATCATAAAGAAGACATTGACGAAGTCGTGCAGCTACTCCGTGTCGCGGTCCACCACGAAAGTGTGAATATACAACACCGGTTCGAGATGTCGTGCCACTGGGCGCGCATTGCACACATGCACGGCCACCCATCCGTCTTAATGGCGTATGATATTTCCATGTCATTCATGCAGGAAACTCTTACATTCGCACCGACACTTGATACACAACATTTCCAACTTGTCACCATGCGCCAATTTTACGAGGTGCTGCCGTTGGACTATGCATCCTATCTCATCCACACGGGTCGACTCCATCAGGCCATCGAGATCCTCGAGCAAGGGAGAGCCCTACTTTGGTCCGAGATGCGCGGCCTTCGTATCTCGGTTGATCAACTTCGCGCGGCCAACTCGCATCTAGCAGACAAAATTGCGGCGCTCAATAAGGACCTCGAGACGATTATGTTGACCATCTCATTAACCAGCAATGTTGATGGTGATGATCAAATGGATCGAATTGGCCTTCTCCAGTTGCAGCAAAAGAAGCTTTTAGATGAGCGTGACACGATTATTTCGCAGGTCCGGGATTTGCCAGGATTTCAGACCTTCTTGAAGACACCCTCCTTCGGCACTCTTAGTCTGGGTGCACTGCGCGGACCTGTAGTCATCATCAATCATTCCGAGTGGCGTTCTGACATTCTTATCCTTCTCCACAATGCCTCACCCTCCCTTATCCCTACCTCCAAGGATTTCTACTACCGTGCAATAGAACTTAGGAATCGGCTCACAACATCTCGAATCAAGCATGGTCTCGACTCGAAGAACTACGAACGGGTTCTAAGCTCCGTACTTGGCGGTCTTTATGATCTTGTTGGCCGGCCAGTCATCGAGAGGCTTCAATCCCTGAACGTACCCAAGCAATCGAGAGTTTGGTTGTGTCCAACATCCGTGTTCTGTTCTCTTCCCCTGCACGCGATGGGTCCGATTTCATCAGGTGATGGTATCAAGCGATATTTCTTCGACCTATATATCCCCTCATATACCCCCACACTATCTGCACTCATCGAAGTCCCGAATATCCAGCGAACAAACATTCGATAAGCCTTCAATCCTTCTTGTGGCACAACCTGATCAATCTCTACTTTCCGCGTTCCTGGAGACCTCGACAATAAAACGACTTGAGACGACGAACGTAACGACACTGATGTCAAACAAGGCCACACCTTCAGCCGTGTTGGAGAGACTTCGAGACCATCGGTTTTCGCATTTCGTGTGCCATGGAAAGCTAGAAACTGGGAAGCCATTTGATGCATCGTTCCAGCTTCATGATGGCAAACGTCTTACGCTACTTGACCTAATTCGATCTCAACTTCCTACTGCCGAGTTTGCATTCCTATCGGCTTGTCATACTGCAGAGATGACAGAAGGAAGCATCGCTGATGAAGCGCTTCACCTTACGGCGGCGATGCAATACTGTGGCTTCAGAAGTGTAGTTGGGACCATGTGGGGGATGGCTGATGCTGATGGGCCAGAACTGGTTGACCACTTCTACAAGTCAATGTTCTCGAACAAACACGCAGGGACACCGTACTACGAGAGATCCGCAAGGGCACTCCGTGATGCAGTGCGGCGACTAAGAAAAAATGGGGTCCCCTTGGAGCGATGGGTGAACTTTGTTCATTATGGCGCGTGATTGGCAATTGTCGGTTAGTGGATCAAGTTTGTCATGGTGAAGCATCGTCGTTAACTATGAGCGTAGGAAGACTTGAGTATCTGATGCACGGACGTTGACCGACCGACAAGTACGAGTCGAGAAAGTGCCGCTCGCCGACGGTCATGTCGGATGAAAGTGGAAACATAGTACCCACCGTGATTCTGTCTCCCACCTGGCATTTCATCTCAGTGGCAAGCACTGGCAGTACACGCTTTACCACTTGGCACACAACCGCTACGATGTCTACGAGTTTATATGCATTTTTCTCGTCTTGGACTCCTTACAGCGGTATTACCAAGGACCGCCCTTAGTTACGCTGACGCCTGTCTTTGGGTCTTTTTGCTTTCAACCCGCACTCTTGTCCCCTACCAGTCCCTCTGTCTCTGTAGTTCCAGTTGGGTTTTGTGTGTGATGCCAGCACCTTGGACGTTTTTCCTTTCTGACCGTTATTGTGTATTCCCTCGGAACGACATGGTCCATAAGGCCCCTTTCGGGAACTTGAGTAGGGTAGAAGTAGGCCAGGTTAGGGTAGGTTTTATCGGAGTTTTGTACTTCTATCCAGCCCTACTTCTACCCTACTCAAGCCCTACTCAAGTTCCCGAAAGGGGCCTTCACAATCATCAGGTAGCATGCTGGCGCCGCAAATCCAATACGTTGGGTTTCTTGTTTGGTAAAAATGCGTTGTGCGATAAAAGATCGTTTCGCCAATCCCATGATGCTGTCCTACATCTTGAACTCGAGTGTGCTTCGCGCGCGGGATTGACAATCCCAACTGGGGCGCCTTGCGGGACGCAATCAAACTTCTCACATCAGTTTATCTCTGGTAGAATTCTCTCAAGCAAAGTTCGCAGCCGACACTCCATTAATATTCCCCCCGAACATGCGCAGCACTAGTAACATCACATGGATGGGTGTCTGGAACTGCTTAAGAAAGCACCACCCAATAGTAGTATCAAGGTCCCCAAATCTAACCTTTGTCAGTTTTTCCAGCTAGGGTGCAGGCATATAGCAGCATCAGCACAGTCAAGCTCGCCAGGATACTGTCAGACTCATACATTTTTACCGTACGATCACGGCCACCACTGACAATCTTATCTGCCACAAAATCAACGCAGTACACTTCGTCAGTGTGGCCAGGAAGGTCCGTCTTGATTTTGTACGTTTTGAGGTCCCAGATCTATTGAGACATCACTGGCCCTGAAACGTAATCCCCTTGCATCGGACGCACCTTGAGCGTGGTGTCTTTACTTGCGCTCACAAGGAGCCGAGAGTCGGCCGACCACGTAAGTCTGTAGACGGCGCTAATATGGCCTCGAAGAGTGGCCACGAACTTGCCTGTCCGGCCTTCCCACAGACGCACACTGTTGTCCCACGCAGCGCTTGCCGCCCATCGGCCATCAGGGCTGAAAGCGACGTGCGCAACCTGACGCTGGTGTCCGGTCAAGCGAGCCAAGGGTTTAAGTTTTCCCCCATTCGAAGCGGCAACCTCGGAAAGCTGATTGGAATCTGAACGAGAAGGAAAGAGCGACCAAAGGAATAGGGTGTGGTCATCGGAACCGGTGATCATGAGCTCGGACGTGGAAGAGACAAGGGCGTTATAGCGTGCTAAAGCACAGGACTGCGCTAGATGACAAGGCAGGCATCAACAGACCAGCCATACCCCGGACACATAACAACGTACCGTCGTCATCAGATGATGGAAGCTTCCCGGTATGATCAAATGGACCGGTACGCAGCACAAAGTCAGTATTTAGGGATAATGTAGTGACCCAGTGGGCGTGGTCTTTCAACGTGTGAAGAGGCCTTCCCTGAAAGCGATAAGAGTCGAGCGATTTAGTTTAATATCAAAGAGTGGAAAGTAGAGCTGCACCCCATTCGCGTCCCAGATGCGGACCGTACGATCTGACGAAGCTGTGTATAGCACGCCCTTACCATCGAGTCCACCGCCTCCCCATCGCACGACATTCACGCTGGCAGTATGCCCACCCAAAGTATACTCCAATCGTCGCGTGGCGATCTCCCAAACCTTGACGCTACCATCCTTGGAGGAAGAAGCCAACCGGGGCGTCGAGGGATTTCTGAGTAAAAAGTGAACCCGTGGCGTGACGGCAACAAGCGGCCGCTTACATGTGTATCGGTTCCCAGGACAGAGACGTGATCCATTTTGTGTGCCCCTTTAGCGCGTCGCCAACGGGCTTTCCGGTTTTGGGATCCCATATTCGAACCTTGGAGGTTTGAGAGAGGGTCACTCTCAGACGGTATCTGGGGGAGGCGCCCCAAACTTACAAGGCTGTCATGTCCCCCCGTTGCCAGTTTTCGCTCAAGGGCCTCCCATTCGACGCACAGGACCCAACCTTTGTGTCCAGAGAGGATGTGTGAAGGGGTTTCCGTGAACAGATCCCAGAGGCGAGCGTTGGTGTCCCCTGAGCCGGTAGCAAGGAGGTTCCCTGTTGGGGAGAAAGACGCACATAGTATGGGCGACGAGTGACCTTGTGGCAGAGCACCAATGGATGGCGTGTCAGAAACGGTTCAAGGCGCAGCTGCGACCTAGTGCGGCGGAAGCGAGGAGATGTGACCTTACCAGACAGAGACGAAGAGCATCGCGTTGCTGGCCTGACGCGGAACACGGACTGCGGCGAACAATGGACGACAAGGATGTCTTCGAGGGAGAAGGCGTTGGAAGGATGCGAGAGCACATCCGCCTCGATCGATTTCGCGATGACTATTCGCGAGGATTCTTTGGTCGCAGCATCTGCTGGCAGCGCGACGTGGAACTGGAACGGCACGGGTTCGTCGGCCTTGAGAAAATGCCGTGCGACGCGGACGGGTGAGCGGCGAGATAGCGCGGTAAACGGTCGACACAGGACGATACCTTGGACGTCAGCCTGTTCACCAAACTCTGTAAATCCTCACGCGAGACATCGGCGGGTAAGCTGACTGCGGGCGCCAAAGCCGAGCCATCATCCTCCGACACAAATTGAACGACAATGTTTGGGGACTGTTCTACAGGTATTTCCTCGGGCACTGGGATGCCATGGAACACTTTTTGTCGCTTAGGAGGAGGCAGCAACGTAGCCATGAAGAGATTTCGCGCGCCCGCCCTGGGCGAATCGAAAGACGCGATCTTGCTCGATTTGGTACCAATGACCGTGACACATCCTGACATTACCACTGCGGGGGTGTACTGTTAACGATGGCTTCAGCTTTCACACTGGTCGGGTACTCTTATCCATCCCTGATAGTACCAGGACTGATGGTGTGCCAACTTGAGAGATGACGTCGAACATCGAACTGGGCCTTGGCCGGACGTTTCACATACATGGGCGCTTCTTGTGGACGTGGCACTCTGGGCACACAACCTCGAGAGCGAGCGTAAACCATACTCAAACCATCAAGTCTTAGGCTTAAGAGTGCATGTCAGCAACCAGCCAAAAAAGTTGGTAGTTCTGTGGTCGACTTGGATGTTGATCTTGAATCAAGTTTTCTAAATGAAAAGCCAGTGTCACGTAATGTTATATTATATGCCCCCTAATCCAAGCCACAGGCTTCGACTATAGATCTTCTCACATCATTGACCCCAAGTCCATTGGATTTGAGAGACGCGGTGACGATGGGAGGCAAACAAGTGGGCGCGTTCTCAAGAATGGCACGCCTGATACACTCTACGGCAGCATTTAGTTTGGGGGGTGACACGAGGTCCGCCTTTGTGATGATCGCTTGCAAAGTCCATTTGGCGTCACAGGATCGAACTCTTTCATCCAAGTGTTGCAACATCTGCTTGTCCGCCTCACTTGGCCCATGTTTCGCATTGAGGAGGATATACACCCGACGGAGCCTGCGTGATCCTCTCAAGTCAGCCTCCTTTCACCAAGGATAGCGCATAGCAATCACTCTCGCCGACTGTCCAGGTATTGATCAAAGAGTTGGCCCCACTCCGGACGGCCGCGGTTACCGTAACCGGGTGCGTCGACGAGGACAAGCTTGCCTGGATCATGCCCAACACGGAAGAACGTCAGAGTTTTGGTGCGGCCCTAGAAAACATCGCTCGTAAGCGACACAAAAGTTGTCGTGTGGCGAGAGGCGGAACTGTACAGGCTTCTTGCTGGAAGCGACCAGTCGCTTCCGTTTCATTACTGCGTTGAGCAGCGTAGACTTGCCCGCATTGGCACGCCCTGTTGGGAGGGAGTGAGAGTGCCTCAGCGACGGTGCATGGGTTCTTTTTTTATTTTGCATAGCAGACCTGTTACAACGACCTTTCAAACGATGCACACGTTGAGCAAGAGGGTCGGATATTTAACAATCTTTTGTCACCTCTGGAAGACCCCACAGACGCGGAATGGATGAGACCGAACCCGCTGCGGCGATGAATTCGGCGACGTTGGGAGAAAATAGATCTGGAGCGTGCTGCGAAGTGAACAGTCTGACTCGCATGGCCATGGCCGGCCTGAGGTTGACATTCGAGGCCAAAGCCATTCCCTGCCAGTGCTCGCAGTGCTAACTGAGTGGTGGGAGGCAGCTTGGACGGCGCCACAGGTCAGACGCCTGGCCGATATGATCATCTACGTTGACCAGCTACCATGACTCCCTCTCGTGAAGCCCCTACTGACGACTCATCTACGGAAGATGACGCGGCGTCTCAGACCACAGAAGATGACCCCCAGATCCCCGAGAGTCATCATCAGGCGGCTGCAGCGGGAGCGGCTGCGCCTCCCACCCAGCCGCATCCTCCACCGCCCGTGGCTTTACCACCCGCGCCTCCTCCTCCCCCTCCTTCAAACCCACCTGCGAATGTACACGCGCGCGCCAGACCACGTTATGAGCTCAAGCATACGCTCCGCGGTCACACTATGTCAGTATCTTCTGTCAAGTTTAGTCCGGACGGAATGTTGCTTGCCTCCAGCGGTAAACTACTCTTTTTCGCCTCTGCGCGTATGGGAACACGCGATTACTTATGCTTCCCCCCCTCCTTATGTTCCGTTTTATTTCGAGAAGCCGCCGACAGCATCGCTAAGATATGGTCCCCGTTCTCCGGGGAGCTCATCCGCAACTTGAATGGGCATACGAAGGGCCTGTCCGACATCGCATGGTCTCCGGACAGCGAGTACCTTGCCACCGCATCCGATGATCACACTATTCGAATATGGGTCGTCGATTCCGTGCGTACCGTTCCCGACGTACCCGAATATGTTTCCCGTACTCAACCGTCGTCGCGTGGAAGGGCCTGACGAGCAGAGTTCTCAAAGGGCATACCAGCTTCGTGTTCTGCGTCAACTACAATACCGAGGGCACGCAGCTTGTATCCGGGGGCTGTGAAGGCGATGTAAAAATCTGGAATGCTACAAAGGGTGCGCGTAGCCTGCTGTGCCGAGAGAGAGTGCGCCCTGACTCTACGCAGGGCGATGTACGAAGACATTGAATGCCCATCTTGACTATGTCACCGCCGTCCACTTCAACAGGGACGGCTCTCTGATCGTGTCGTGTTCACTCGACGGCCTCATGTGCGTCCCAACTATACTCTTTCTATTATTATCTCCGCCCTTCATCTCGGCATGTCCCTGACAACCGCTCGCAGCCGCATATGGACGTTACCATCCGGACAATGTCTCAAGACCCTCGCTGAGGGTCACAATTCCATCTGGTAAGAGATGACTCCCCCCAACGCGCCATCCCATGACAAATAATAAACAATATTGGCTCTTTCCAGCCAACACGTGCAATTTTCGCCCAACTCGAAATACATACTCTCCACCGCCCACGACAGCGCCATACGGCTGTGGGACTTCCATACCTCCCGCTGCTTGAAGACCTACCTCGGTCACCGAAACGTCAAGTTTTGCATCGCCGCCTGCTTCAGCGTGACCGGCGGCAAGTGGATCGTCTCGGGCAGCGAAGACAACAAGATCTACTTGTGGGACCTGCAGAGCCGGGAAATCATGCAGGTACTTGACGGCCATCAAGGTAAAGTCTTTCCTTGTGCTATCCCGTCGTCAGAGAAAAGTCTCTTGCTCATCAGAGACCTGGGCTCGGACCCTCCCCCCGTTTCGCAGACGTCGTCGTTGCCGTTGCGGTAAGCGATCTGCCGAAAGTGTACTGTCGTGGTGGTCCTCCTGAGATTATTTGTCTTTGTGCAGACGCACCCTCAACAGAATATGATCGCGTCGGGATCGATAGATAGTGATTTGACGATCAAGGTTTGGGTAGATCGTGGATTGACCTGAGCTGCACCCCCACCTAACCACATTCTACATTTCTGACATCGGTATTGCCTTGTTGTAGTTTATAGTTTACTGAACTGAATGAAATCATTCTCTACCTTGAACATCTGTAGTTCGCCAAACTCCTTCCGTGCCGTCTGGCGGATGAAGCAATCCGTCCCAGAATTCACTCTCCAAGCTTCTGCATCAATAGTATGCCTGGAAGGAGGATCCTTCGTTGCATATGAGGCGCTCTTAGTTTCTGTGGAAATGGTGGTACAAGGATATCGTTAAACCGAATGAGAGAAGGCAACGCAAACACGTGACAACGAACACCAGCCTAAATCGGCACTTCTGAAGGGATCAAATGGAAACAAATCCGCTATCAGTGTCTCACAATGGCTGTGCGGTGCGCAGATCTTAAGAAAGGTTCAGACGGTTGGGACAATGAGAGTAAGTACGATTTACCGACCTTTCGCGACCTCATTCTCTTCATCCGTGACAGTGGTGTCATGAGCCTCGAGGAATGCATCCACCTGCAGGTGGATCACACACACCAGGCGATTTGTGAAAGAAAATAAAAGGGGGAGGGCATGACGCACCTCGTCGAGGACACCATCGTGTCCTGCCTCTTCCTCGTCATCCTCGTCATCATCCTCGTCATCGTCACCCGCATCGTCGATCGCGAACGGTGTCCTCTCCATAAACGCGTTGGCCACCACGTTCGTCGCTTGCGCGAGCGGATCTAAAGCTCCGGGGGAGATCGGGTCCAAAAGAGGCTTTTGCACGTTCGCGTCCGCGACGAGGAAGTTGGTGGGGGGGGCTAGAGTCATGGTGCTGGAGGGCGAGCCCGATGCGGTCCCCGCGGTCGAGCGTGATGGGCCGCCTTCGGTGGCGGAGGCCGCGGTGGACGTATTGTTCGATTTCAGACTCGACTTGGACGACGAGCGGCGCATCGCTGGCGTGAGCAACGATTCGCGTGGGCGGGTGTCGTCAATGGAGGTGTATCGCCCTATGGACGGGCGGTGGATGACCTGGTGTCGCCCGATCGTCTTTCCGACTTCGTCGCTGAGTTTGTGGAACAACCTGACATTGCTGTCCGTCGCTATGTTCGACCATAGGCCACCGAGGAGGCCATTGTTGGCTGGTGGCAGCTCCATTAGAGGGACGGGCTCGAGACGGAAGGAAGCGGAGAAGTCCGTTTCGAAGAAAGATTCGAGGACTTCGTCTGCGAGAATGACCATGCGGAAGGTGGCGAGACTGAGGTAGGGCTGGTTGGACTCTATTGGGGGCGGGGCATTTCCCTCTCCTGCCTCCCCTTCCGCACCTTCGGGTTGAGGTAGGAGTGCGTCACCATACTCAAATGCATTCGACATGAAGCGGCTGACAGCACCCAGATAAGCGTCGCCGATTTCAAACCGGAAGATGAACTGGCAGACAACGATTAGGGTATTGTTCCATCCCATAGTAAGTTTCGCATACCAATAGTGACTCAGATACCGTTAACACCTCATCCTTGGTCAGAAAACCGTCCTTGTTCCTATCGTGTAGATTAAAAAACCACTCGATGTTGTCCATGAGATCGTTAAAGGTGACGCCATTCAGGCCAGTGACAAGATCCTGCACCCATAGATAAGACGAAACACGAGAGACAGCGGAATTGTTCCTCACCTGAAAGGACAATGCGCCTCGATATGAATAGTCCCAAAACAAAAAAAGGCGATCCATAAGGTCATGATCCGCAACCTCGCGGTCGACTCGTTGCTGTGAAGGCAAGCCAACTTAACAATGCTTCCACCACAGAGTTAGCAGGTCATACCTGGAAACCGTTCATGACGACTTTTTCGTCCCGAGCCCATGTGGCAATTTCGCTCAAAAATACCTTGAATGTCTCGGGTCCAATTCGGGTCTCAGGCCGCTCCTCGACAGCGTCCTTCGTTGTCAACAGCGTTATTGGCGGGGGTATCGGCGCTGGTGGCGGTTCGACACACACTGCCTTAAAAAGCGCGTCATATATAAATCCAACTTGTTCTTTACTGAACCTCTCGAGCGTCATAAGATTGCGGATGGCGGAACGTTTTGAGAATGACTCGATACTGGATATAATTTCATTGCGGAAGCGCCGGCGCTCTTGAAAGATAGTTTCTTCGTTGATGACAGCAAATTCGCGAAAGGAGACAAGGAGGAGCTCCTGGAATTTTGTGATGGCGCGAGCGCGGGGGTCTGACGAGTTTGGATGCGCCGAGTCGCCAAGAGAACTGAAGTAGTCTCGCATGAGGCTAGAACAACAGTTAGTCGGAATCATCTTGCGTCAAATTCTGGAACACGTTTACTGTATGAATTGCCCATCATCCTGTATCTGCAAAAGCTTCTCGCCATTGACCTTTAAAATAGCTGGAGGGCATCAGCTAATCGTTCTCGAGTTCAACAAGTGTAAGGCTCGAACCTAGCCTACAAAAGCATAAGATCAGCGAGGCAAACTGTGGGGGATTTGTTGCACCTACCCAACCTGAAACAGGACCTTCGGTCCCATACAGAAGAAGCAATCCACCACCCGAAATGCAAAGATCATAGGCATGCTATTTATATACCTAGATGCAAAAACGTCAGCATTGCACTACCATACAGCACCTCGATGACACATACAAACTTAAGAACCAAGGTAGTGATGCTACTGATAGTTGCACATCCACTTCTTGAAAATGTTCGTGAATGATAGGCAGACACCGTGCTACGAGGGACTCAAACACCCGCTGGTCGAGAAGAGTACCATGCATAGACGGACTATCGGCTGGGGTTGAACTGGAAGGGAAGAATTCGGCCTGCGACTATCGTACCTATAGTATCCAGGTAATAGGCGACCGCAGACCACTTCTAATAGCCAGAAAGCCTGTTCTTCTGACAAATAACTGTAATCACATTAGAAAACACGTAGAGGGACATCCGACGCGAATCCTACATTAAAATAGCAGCTGCTAGGATGTTCATTGCCTAACACGGATTATCTGTCAACTATAGATCCACAAGGCGAACAGGAACTCGCCTGGCAGTATCCCGTTTCCGGATTGTTGAACGAGTACGCCTGTAGGACCCTCCGAAGTGCGCCAATGCCTTCCTCAGATTGGTATGCGGGGTACTCGGGCAGACTCCGATGTAGGTCCTTCTCGATGTCCTCGGTGCTGGTGCTGGTCCGGCCGTTGTTCTCCTGGAGGATCTGTTCAAACCGGCCAGGGTTCGCGAAGCGGAGGTAGATTGAGCCGGAAAGGGTCTCCCACATCTCCCCACGTAGGCGATTCGGAAGGCCGACCTGCACAAAACGCGTCGCCTGAGGATAGCGAATGAGAGTGAGGTGGCGACCGTGAGCTATTGGTGGTCAGCGTCACGTAACATCGACGTGGATGAATGAGCCACCCTTGAGATAGTTTGTCCATAACTTTGTCTTGGACGCCTCTCGAAGCCTCAAGTAGTGTAAGTTCCGAGTTCAAGAGTAGGCATGGCACGTACTTTTTCGGGTCTCCTGGGAACTTAAACTTCAGGCCTAGTCCACCGTGAAACGCGGGTGCATCCCCTTCCCCGACTTTCTCGCCATCGTCGATCAAGCTGCCATCCTCTCGTTCTTTATCAGCGACAGGAGAAGAATCCAGGACGAGGTTCTCAGAGTAGCACGTCTTCGAGAAAGGCTTCACGGTCTTCATCTTTCCCGCTTGAAGTTCTGCCTTGAGCGCGAAGCTGAGGACGGCACAGAACTGATCCGCCGCCGGACGTAGCGATGTTAGTTGCACGACCTTCCAAAGCGTGTTCAGCCACGGGGAGGATGGCCAGGACGCGGGAAAAGACGTACGAGCTTCAAGCCATGCCACAGCAAGAGACTGAGCGCGTAGACACCAGCACGAGCGTTCAATCGCTCTACTCTCCGTATCGTGCATAGCGGAATCGTGAAACGGACAGACTTTTTGTCGAGACTGGCAAATGCGAGATACGGTGGGATGAGATGTAGCTTTCCGGCCTAAGTTTCTCCGCAAGTCACACATGATCGCTTGCGGTCAAAGCTCTGGGGTACGTACGAAGGATTCTTTTGTGCCCTCAGTGCCCAGGTTCAACACAGCATTGATTTCTATTTTCTGAAAACCCTCTTCGGCATTGTTCTCCGCGGCAACACCTTTGACGTGACCGGGCGGAATCGCGAAGAAGAGCAGGGACTGCTCATCGCGATCAGGCTCCTTGAAGTTCCGGAGCTGTGCAGATATCGTGCTCATGGATGGGGATTGGAAGTTTAGTTACACGTGGGAGTTGAAACCGTGAAAGGCCCCAGGATCCAGACGAGACTGGGTGTGATGGGGAAAGAGTGAATTACAGGAACCGGGGAAGCGCGGACCGTAGTTAGTAGCAAGCTGTGTAGTCGAGTTGTTCGGAAAATGGTATGGCGACATGACCATCGATACGGCCAATGACAAGTGAATGGATAATGATACCCCTTTGCGACGTGGCATTACACAGAAAAATGTAAACAGGTAAGACAGTCATCCATGTATTTCTTACATCCCATGAAAAACACGCCCTAGAAAAAACGGATTGCTATTGGCGATTCCGAAGGTATGCTGCTCTTGCACGCTCCATGGTCTCACGCAGTTCAGGACTTTGCCAATGATACTCGTCCTCGCGAAAGCTGGAAGATAACCGCGTGACATCGGGAGAGGTGGCATGGGTGGCATGTCCAGGAACTGGGATCGCAGAACAGGAATTTGATAAATGAGCAGTTGAGAACTGTTGTTGGCGGAGGGGCACCGTGGGAGGGGGTGAAAAGTATGAAGAAGAGGAAGCAGTACCGCGAGCTTGGAGTTGGTGCCTGCGGCGGACGGAGCCTGATCGCGATGCATCGCCAACCGGGGCGTCGGGATCAATTTCTTCCTCCCAGTTTCCATCCCCGTCGTCCTCCTCGTCGTCCTGTACCTCAGACATGACGACAACTTCTTTACCGAGTGCCTTTTTGCCGTCCGCGATGAGCTGAGCAAGGCGGCCACCCATCCAGTCCATCTAACAGGCGATAATCAATGCAATGCATGAATGGATGACAATGCATACCCTATTTTCAAAGTCATCTTCTTGATCCAGTTGGCCATTAAAATCGGATCCAGAATTGGTAGTAGGACGGTGCGGTGATGAATGGCGGCTGAGCTGAGTGGGGATCATAGGAATTTTCGGGTGAGTTCGCTCTCTCCGATGTCGAGCCCCTCCCCGCCGCATCGTGTCAGGAGCACTGCGAGATTTCTTTTTTATGTGAGGGGGAGTAGTGATGGTGGTAGGAGTAGATTCCTTGGGCTATTGCGCAGGAGCATGTTCAGAAGGCATGATGAAGGGTTAAGGACAATACTCACCGCAGGCGGGACCCAGTCCCCCTGTTCATATGGTGGAGGTTCCAGCTCGGGAGCCTTCCCCCGATCCCTCCATCTGGCGTTGGAAATTAAGTCACAGTGTTTCGCAGCTGTGGATGTAGATAGAAGGACGTACAGACGAAAGACGGTGAGACCAACAGCAGTGCCGATAAGGGCTGCATTCACAGCACTTGAAACGATGGTGCCCGCAAATGTGCGCCGTCGCTTGGCAGGCGGAAGATCTATACGGGCATGAAAGAAGGCGAGCATAAGAATGAAACCTCCCCAGAGGAGTGAGAGACTATAAATGAGGGTGAAGAGCATGCACCGCGTGCCCATGGAGGCCATGAGCAAAAAGCATGGGCGCACATCGCCACATGCCTTTTTTGTGATCACGACGGGTTCGTAAAAAGACGCGCATTTAGGGGCGCGATTTCGAACGTCGAAATGATAGGATGTATGCGCAATCGGCACTGCAGAAGCACTTACCAGTTGTCATTTCTGCACCCTCCTCCTCCTCCCTTGCCTCCGGTGTTACGGTAAAGTCACGATACTTGGGACGGATGTTGACATAGCCTCTGGTGGATGCCGTAACGGCGGCCGCGGGGCTTGGTTCTGGGCTGGAAGGCTGCCACCCCCTCTTCCGCACAAGAAGTGGCGGCGGTGACAGAGTAGACGGATGTGGGCGACGTTGAGAGAGCCGTTGTTTTTCTTGTAGGCTGTTGGTGATTACAGGAACACGAGAAACCCCGGTGCCGCTGGCCGAGTATGAACTAAAGGGATTTATGATACCAGGTACAGACATAGTGAACGTGAAAGGGAAGAACATGACTTCGTCAACATTCAAGGGTCGTGGCGTGGTCGTACAGTTACACGTTCAACAACACGAACTGCCAAAGCATAACTGGTTTCGCTACCACCACGTGACATGAGGCGTGTCGGGTGTGTGTCTGTGGTGGTCAATCAATCAACCATGCAACTGCCACGACCTCGAACGCCCATCAGATCCATTTGCGGTGTGTATTGATAACGCTGATTTATTCGGCAAGGTATCGAGTCGAGCACCATGCGTAGATCTGATTTCACGTTACACATCTCCTAACAAGTACAAACATCAATCTGTGCCGTTCTCCGATGGCGAGCAAACCGCTTCAGCTATGTCCCGTTCAGCGCTCGCACTCGCAACCGCGAAGCGTTGGTCTTCCTCTGATCTCTCCAACAACAAGTGCAATGCGCACGGTCTCTCCCACAAAATGCGCGCGCTTCTCCGCGAGACCGCTCAGCCAGTTGCAGTCGTGACGTCCTTCATGCCCCGGCCAAACCCACAGGCAGCGCCGTCGCCCACGACCTCGTACTCCGCGCAGTCGTCGTCGTCGTCGTCGTCGTCGTCCACTCCGTCACGGTCACCTTTCCACGGCGCGACGCTGTCCTCTTTCACGCCCATCTCAATGGCGCCACATCATCTCGTCGCCTTCTCGCTGCGTCTGCCGTCGCGTATGGCCACCACCCTCGCTGACCTCGCCCGGGCCTCGGCAGTGGCAGCGGCGCCTTCCTCACCTACGGCGCACATGGTGATCAACCTCCTCGCTGCGCCTCAAGCGCGCGCTGCCACCCTCTTCTCGCGACCGGACCTTCATGCACGCCCCTTCGAGGACGCCGACATCGAGTGGTCGCTCTCCCGTGATGGCCTTCCCATACTTCATGGTAGTCTCGGCGCGCTATCATGTAGAGTCGTCGGTGCTCCGTGGCCGTTGAACGACCTTACTGCATTGGGGGACCAGTCGCGGAACATGTCAGAGGAAATCGGGCGATGGTGCTCAAGGGGGTGGTGTCGAGTCTGAGTTATTTATCGCTCAAGTATTGCGCGTCGAAGATGTGCCCTCAAGCGACGGCTGTAGGAGGCGACGATGCCATTCGAACATTGCCTCTCGTGTATCATCGCCGAAGTTACACAACTACTGAAGAAAAGTTGCCTTTGAATATGACTAACAGCTGAAAAATGGGCGCGTTATTTTATGAATTGTGAACAGCGTGGTGACCTTGACTGTGGATAGTGGAGGGATATGTGTACAAATGCTTTTGTCCATACAACAAGGTCAAGACATATAAAAGCTCACTACTCAGAGCTTCATGAAAGAAAACAAACCGCTCATGTCCACCCAGCGCCGACCATTGTGTTCTAGATATTTTTCCACGGTCTGCCGCATTCTGTGAAGAAATTCGCCGTGGTTCGCCGCCAACGCGAGCATCTCATCTGAGAATTTGAAGTCTCACTAGTTGTGATCTATCGTTAAGACCGTGACATACCTTGGCGGGATGCTTTCGCCTTCTCTATATCGAAGAGGTATAGGAAATAGCATAGCTGGTTGTAAAGCATCGCATCCGAGTACTGGATACGAACCATCAAGTCTGCTTTCGAACCTACCAGAAATATGGAGTGGGGTACTCACTTCAAACGAGACTGATCCACGGCACCAGTCTTTCAGGCATCTTCGCCCATACACGCCCATCATGCGCGCACGGTTTCCGCAAGTTGGGTCGTCGCAAACGGTCCAGCCCTCATAGTACCTGTGAATGTGCTCCCGTATCTGGCGCTCGAGTTGAATCTGCAAGCTCGCTGTCCCAAAAATTTTATTGCACATAGGACACGTCGCGCCTATGGACTTGACCAAGGATTCCTAAATGGGTTGGGACGTGAGGATTCCAATGAGTGTTCATCGAGCAGCTGGCGGGGGGAAAGATAAACGCACGGCTTTATTCGTCACGGGAGCGAAGGCAACACTACATTCGCAAGCGCGGCAACGCACAACGAACGGCACCGCATCCTTGTAACGCTCGCTGTCAGGTAACTGTGACTCAAGCGCACTGAAACGCCGTTCCTCAACCTCATTAGAAGTCGTAGATCGGTGGCGTCCCGGGTCAAGACCTTCCACAGTGTCAGACAGGAAGGCTCAGCCGCATGCCCGGGGTGGACGTACCCAAACACTCGGCAAGACGAGCCCGGTCCGTCCCCTCTATCGGATCGCAAAGACGCTCAATCGGCGGCAGGATCTGATGTACGAGGTAATACTCGTAATCTGTAGAAAACACGACCTGAATGAACAACGACGACGCATGATGGGCATCGGTATTCACCAGTCTCGAACCCGGACCCGGCCTTGCGAAGCTCATCTGGATGTCTCGCGCGCTCTGCCTGCACGACGCTTCCCGTTTCGTCCCCCTTGCCACAGCAGAAGATGTACGGAATGACGTCGCCTGCTCGCACAGCGACGTTGCGCGCCTTCATTCGGAGCGCAACTTGCACGTGAGGCAGGTTCTTCGCGTCGGGATAGTCCTCCGGGTTCTTGCTCAGTCGTTTGTAGATGATGAACTCGTCAACGTTGATCTTGCCACCGCGCACATCCTCCCCGATGGTGGCGAGATACTCGTGGATGCGCTCGACGACGATCTCCGTGGCCTCGCCAGAAAGGATCTGATCCAGCACGTACTGAGAAATCGTCTTTGACAGTGCGCTGAACTCGCGGCGCTTCATATCGAGACCTTTGACCTCCGTCGAGGTTCTGAAGCCATCTTCGACCTTGACGGCTGCATACTTTTTCTTTTGGAGCAGAAGCAGCCGTTGGAAGACACCGTCAAGGTCGATTTCGAGGAGCTTGTAACGATCATTGACGGCCTTCTTCAACTCCGCTGAGATCTTGAGGGCCTCCGAAAGTTCCGTGACATTAGAATTGACGAAGACGGAATCGGTGTCTCCGTAGATGACCTACGGCCCAATTTCAGCAACGTACAAAAGGCCGGCTCGAATGTCTCACATCTAGCTGTAGGCTTTCTGCCAACTCGCGCGTATGTGTCAAAATTTCGCGACCTTTGAACGTTGTCAGAGCCGCGAGTGGTTTGGCGTAGAACCGCGAGTATTCAAAGCCGAGGCAGCCATACATAGAGTTCGCAGTAAGTTTGAGCGCTTGCTGCTTGATATCATACTATGACTTGGTTAGTCAACATGACCGGCCCCAAAAGGGGAGGTGACATACTTGCAGCAACTTCGCGGGCGAGAGTGACCGATCCTTCATGAGAGACTTGACTTGCCTTCGCCGGCCTACTAGGGTTGCAATAAGACGTGGCAGTACTCCTTGCGATACCTCCGTTGCCGGTGGCTCAGGGATTTTATCATCCTAAAGGAATGCCCTCAGCCCATATAATAGCACGGGTGTATCAACGCACGTCTGAATCCTGCAGTTCCACAGTGGTGAAGTCGATGTTGTACTCCTGGATGATACTTGGATACAAAGAATTGAAATCCATGACCAGGATAAACTTATCCCACAAGCCACGCTTCGGTTCAAAGACTAGACCACCCTTGTACTTGTCCCTCTTGCCTTTAGATGTCTTGATTTCGCCGCCCTCGCCATCCCCTTCTGGCTCAACTTTGAGCGGAGTGGCCTTCTTTCCCCACTGTTTGTCCGGGCATATGTACTTCAAACGATGGAACTCATGCAAAAGGATGTACTCGTTGCGTTCCGCGCGCCCGCCATTAAGCGTCTTGTTCCTGTGATGAGCAGTCTGAGCGTCTTTGAGTGCATCTGTGGAGGTATTACGCACCAAGAATTGCCTGCCAAGTTGGTGAGTTGTCGTGTCAAAGGCAAAATCTGCACCTTGGCCGCGATGGCCATCTGGTAATGTGCATCTAATTCGCAGTGTCGCACGAATGTGATCAATCGGTCTGGGGTGCTGACACTGTCATCGAAATAATTGGGAGTGTCTTCTGCGTCTATGTCATCTCTGATGCTCTTGAGATGTGTGGCACACATCTCCGTTAGGGACCATGTCGTCGAGGATATCATGCTCTTGGCGCCATCCGAAGCAAGATCACAAAGTAGACGGCCGTTCAGAAAGCGAAGGTTGGTTCCCTGCCGACCAATTCCTGGCCATTTTGTACGACGGAATCGACCGATGCGGGACCAATGATCGGCCTTTAACTGTCTCATCCGGTGGAGGAGAATGTCCAAAGAAACCCCAAGGAAGTCATGCCCAACAACGATATCAGGGTCAGCCTTGTGTAACGTTACTAGAAATATCATATCGGTGAGTGAGAACCGACAAGTCGCAAAATTACCAAACCTAAGAGACTGTTGAGGAGCATCCGTTCATTACTCATCGGGGAAATCAAGCCTTTCGCATTAGACTTTACTTTTGCTTCGAAACCGGGGGGAAAGCGCCCCAAAGGTCGGACAAGGGTATGTACCGTGCACGGTAGAGACTCGGGGGGTGTTGGGTCATCGATTTGAGCTGTAAGAGATGATGACAAGGTTTACCTCATTTTTAAGGGGTGGGAGTCTACATACTGTTCGACCATATCCTAGCAGTTGCACAAACAATCTCCCGGATGTTCTCCTGATGATTGACAACGGTACGAATGCTTAGGCTTGCAATGGTGAGGGGAGGAATGTCCTTCGGGGCGTTTGGGTCCGTCTCCGCAAAAGGATTGATATCTTTCGGGTCCGCCACTGTCACCTCGAACTTGCACCAAGAAACCTACGCGGGATCTGAACAATTATCCTATGTACATGTTGAGGAACATACCCCTTTGTATTCAACATGGGGCTTCTTTATCTGGAGCCAACATGGTCCCATGATCTTGCGTTTCAAGACAAGAAGTTCAAACGCGCTCGTATTGGTTCCGAATATCCGAGAGAAAGTAGGGCTAGTGACATTTGCAGGAATCTGGGGCTCTGAAAGCAGACTACTTATTAAGCACAGAAATCCAGACCAAGCTGGAAAACATACCCTCAAACCCGTAGACGACTTTTAGCCACTGCGCCTCCTCCCGAGGGACATCAGGCTCACCAAACGCGTATCTTCGCTTTACGAATTTTGCCTTCCAGCTTTTTATGCCTGCCTTTTTGCGGACCTGGTCGAAGTCTTTCCATACTGCCTGCATGTCTGGGACAATATCCGTCTCGCAACCTTCTTCATCGAGTTGGTGCTGGCGCGGGAGAACAAACAAGTTGCGCTGCAAATTTGATACAGTTACACAGCAGGAAACGTATGAGCTCGTCTTCTTGTCGAGGGTCTTTCCAACAAAGTAGAGCATGCCCTCATGTTCAAGGTAATCAATCCAGAAGAAGCGAAATGAGCCGTCCTCTTCAAGCGTAGAAATCGTAGCGGCGTGTGCGGAGGACGAAGACACCGCGGCGGCCGCGCTGCCGAGTTTGCCAAAGTTCTCATCCGTTTTCACACTTAGCGAGTCGTAGACAGAAAGCCAGGACAGCCTCTCCTCCTTGATGGCGGCGCTGTTTCCAGTAGCCTTTGGCATCATCGCGTCCACTAGCTCTCCCTTGATTGGGAGAACAGGTTTCTCAGTCTCCATCAGATCATCCATAGGAATATCGTCGAATATGTGATAATCGTCTTTTTCATGGGCGCTGATATGCCCCGCAACATCCATAGTACCCATCTTTTCGATCGCAGGCGCGATTTCCTTGGCTTCCGTCCTGACCTTTTTCTTCGGACTCGTGATTAGGCCATCATCTGAAGATAAGTCACCCATGACGTCGAAGCCGTCCGAGGGAGGACCATCTGAGGAAGTGTCCGCGTACGGCTCTCGATGTCTATACTGGCCACCGCGGCTGTACGCAGTCCTTTGGCCTGTGGAAGGCCCAGGGGAGGAAGTGCGATCATTATAGCAATAATCCGGCGAGGGCTTCCGCTTCCCCGTTCGGGGATTCGCTTTGGAGGCAGCCAGCGTATGAGACACGTCCCAGTCACCAAGAAGCCCTGACATGAACGCGTCCTCCTGCTCCTTCGACACAGCCGAGCGATAGGCACTGAGCGAAGTCACTTGTGGAGGTGGCGGCTTGATGTTTTTTTGTGCCTTGGGTTTGACTCTGCTCGGTTTGGCTGTGTAACAGAGGGGTATCATGCAGAGAGTTAAATACGAGACGTCGTAGAATGACGTACTAGTTCTGTACATGGCCGCCTCATCATCTGAGCGTTCCTGCGCGTCATCATTTCCCCAGTCGTCCATGCCATTGTCAAGGTAATCCCCGACGCCGTCGTCAACTACGAAGTCATCTTTGGCTAAACGGCCCTGTACGACGCTCTTATATTGGTCCTCTGTGACCTCATCATATATCTCTGCCTCCTCTCCCTGAGGATTGAGAACCGAGGGATCGGAAGTGTCTGAGTGTCGCGAGTAATCACGTATACGGTTGCAACGGACCTTCCAATCTCGCCGAACCCCTTGTCGCGCTAGCCGGAGCGCGACGAATTTATCTGGCTTTGCCTGACGGTCTCTGCGCGAGCGGTCTGCCATTTGTTATAATGCACAGGTCGAGGATGGAGGAATAAGAGAGGGATCGTGCGATGCGCGTGTAGACTAAAGTTGATTGCCACTGGCACTGGCACCGTGGACGCGTGCGGACGCGCTTTCAGGCGGAGCTAAAAAGCGCGTCAAACAGCTGCCCGCACATACCGTTACACCTACCCGCTACCCTGCTTTGTCTGTCGCGTACTGCTAGCCATTCTGACTGCACACCCGCCTTTCAGCCAGTCCACCGCTGCCATTGCAATACCGCCACCTTGGCCTATTAGTCAGCCTGCTGCTGACATTCCTTCGTCTCTTGTCCATTCCCGCTGGCGTACCTTAACGAAATGCCGATCTGGGGCGCTAAAGATAATATTTCTCGATTCGTTCAACAATCGCAAGGTATCCCCACGACAGCAGAGAAGATATGGTTTAGTATTATCAGGGGTCCCATGACCTAAGCTAGCCAGTGCATGACATGTACTGCGTGACCAAGAGAGCCCATCTGGTTTTGGCACGGCTTTCACCCAGAGGATCATGAGGTGCTCCTCTCTTACTTTATCGTCAACCACCCTAATGTTCAGACCAAGTGTACGATGCAGATGAAGTGCTTTGTTATGCAAACAATACACCCATTGCCTTCTCGTCCAGCAGCCTCGAAGTCGAAGCCACAGGTTGCCCAAAGTAACAGAAGGATTCCCCACAGCTGTCCCCATCACCACTGTTGCACTGTCCACCACACTCGTTGTCATCACCGCTGCTACTACGTCCACGCCCTCGATCGTCGCCGAAGCCCCGTCCACCGTCGGTCCAGCTCCTATCCCAGCCACCCCAGTTTCACTTGTCACCACCACCTCAGCCTCACTCACCGCCGTCACTACTTCGCCCACCATCACCCCAGGTCCATCGGCCCCTGCTCTCTTAGCTCAGCTTCGTTAATGGCAGTTGGCGGAATTTTGCACTGATGTCATGCTCCTAAAATGATAAGTACATTGTATGTTTGGGTCTTCAATATCAACATCAACTCTGCAATTCCTTTCAAACACAGATAAATGTTAACTTGAGTGTGAATGTGTTCACATGTGGGGCAGGGATACACAGATTGAGAGGAATTGAGAGGGAGAGAAAGGACGCAGGAACACTTGGTTACAAAAGATTCGACTTGGGTTCTCTTTGCTCGACCCAAGTCGTTTATATACACATTCGCTGTAACCTCGCTACTGGGCCGGCTCATTCACGGTCGTTTGCTGCCACTTCACACATCATACCCGCGGGGCCTCCTGGTAACTCGACCGCCTCCGAGCCTTGCGGTATCAGTCTTGGTCACACCAGCTGCGCTCGTCCCATCCCCTAATCTTGCCCGCCGTCGTAGCTGTCCCGCCGCCATCGTCTCAGCACTGCCAGCCTCAGATGTTTTGGCTCACCTGATACCACCGTCTCAGCGCAACTGGCACTGTCACGACCTCCCCATCCCATTGCTGGCCACGACCAGAGACCCGAACTGGAGCTCAGCCATATGTCCTCATGGAAGGAATAGAAGCCACCGCCACGCTGCCACCCAATGAGACGCCGTCGAACTATCATCGCGCCCCATGCCACCTCTTCCACTGCCTCCCTGTCCGCTCGCGCGCCATCGTCCGTACGTGCTATCGTCGCATGTAGTGGAGACCTCGTCGCCACGACTGCAAGACAGCAGCACTCAGACCACACAAGTCATACCCACCACCCCCAACATCCTTCATCTCCATCACGCCCACGCCCCACCCCCTTCCTCTAAGTCAACTCCCTATCAGCGATAGCGGTGATAGCAGCAACGTCAACGACGCCCCGTATCACTGCCACGTAGCAAGCAAGACGACGAAGTCGAGAGAACACGCAGCACCGTCAACGCGACGACAACTACGCCGTCTCCTGCCCCTTGGACGCCACATGTTCGAGCGAGACAACATTGCTGAGCGCACCAACACACCACCTCCTTCAGCATCAGCTCACTCCCCCCCCCCACGCCTACACCATTCCGACTACAGCTCGGCCGTGCAACACTCGAACCATTTGTTTTCAAATGTTTGACCGGGGACAGTCAAATCCCCCCACCTCCGCAAGTGTAAGGCGAGCCTCGGATCTGCAGGTGAAACCGAACGTCCGACTTCGAGCGCGCAGCCACTTGTGCAAGGCATCTTGCCCAACCCCGACGGTCACGATCACAGCTCCGCCATGTGCGTTGCTCTTATATTTAATTCGCCTTCCTTTATCAGCTCTTTCATTATCAATCTGTGGGTACTACAACATGTATGTAAGCATAAAGCAGATAGTACTCGAAATAAAAGCTCGCATTCGTCACTCGTTTAGTTCTCTCGTCCAATTGCGCTTGTTCTCGTGATCCGTTCTCGTCCCTCCTCTACTTCTCCCCCTTCCCCTGGGGCGAACACTCATATCATTCCGCACCCAACGCAGCCTATCGTGCTCCGAGTGGAACGTTCGGTTTCCCATACAGAACCGAGGCCCGCCTTACAATGCGCGGGTGAGATCATAAGGCTTGCTTGACCCGAGAAAGAGGAGAGCAAGTGAGAACCCGGCGAGAAGTGGGAAGCTGGCACGATGGGGACTTCTTGAGGCAGTCAGAGGGGAAAAGGAATACGAAAGCTTGGATCTAATTCCAGAGGGTAACATGTGCAGAAACGACAACTAAGGCAGAAGATCGGTGAAAGAAAGGGAGTCGAGACCGGGCGAGAGCAGAGGGGTAACAGTACGCGATGAAGAACGAAAGAAAAGGAGGCGATTCCCGCATGCGCGCGTGACTACGCGGTCAGCCACTACAACGCTTGAACAAATGCATGAAGGAGAGGAGAAAGATGACGAGCGTAAGATGTTAGAAATCGGCATTGAGACAAGTCACTTAGCAGTGCATACGCATACTAAGGACAAAGCACACAACGATGAGAACGGATGATTGTGGATCAACTTCAAATAGATAGATTTGCGGCAGAAAGGACTAAAGAAGCAGAGAGATAGTCAGTGACTTACTCGGAACCCGTGCCGCACTGGAAAACACAAACCAATGTTGTTCCACCACACCTTAGGTGATGTATTCCTTGTCGTGGATGATCTATGCCAGGTGATACATTGAACAACACAGAAACGGAGGAGAGAAGGAGCCAGATCAATAGTGAAGTATGGGGAATGTATCACTCCTAACAAGCGAAAATCACCAAGCTCGGCAAGGAAAAGTGTGACCGCTAACGTCTCCCAGACGCTTCGCATCCAGTGGGCCGTCAGAGTGGCTGATCACGAGCCCAGCAAATCACCACTCGAGCGGTAGCAAACAGCGAACGCACCTAAATCGTAGCCTTCTTTTTTGGTGGATACATCTCTCGAATAGTAGACTTATCACGGGGGGACAAGTAGGTCTTCCGTCTGGTGAAAAACTTTCCGAATGTCCACTCCTTAGGAATGCCGTACATCATGATCGAATTCCGATCAAAGTCCGAAGCATCCACTTCGCCTGGTACATACTGATCAAAAAGATTTCTCTTGACCCGTAATTTACTCCAATGGGGAAAAGAACGATAGACGGCTCTTCTGTTCCACTTGATAGGTCTATCAGGATGTTGATGCTCGTGGATAAGGCCTAGCACATGACCGAACTCATGAAGGGTACATCGTCGGATAGCGATAGGCTTGGATTTTGAGCCAATTCCAAGCCGCATCGTCGGACCACGGCGAACCTTCTTATTGTAAGTCCCTATATGGGACGATGACCTGCCTCCTGTTCCTGTGAAGCATATGCGAATGATAGCACTCTGAGGTCCTACGATGGAAAATAGTGGTTGGTATGAAGTACGGCGAATCCGAGGGCACTTACTTTCGTATCGAAAGGTAAACCGAATGTTTGCATAGTTTGACCAGGTATGCGCATACTTCCTCACCAATTTCCGAGCCCAACTCATCTTCCGAGACGTCGCCAAAGTCCCCACGAAGGCAACCCTCAAGTTGGAACCATTTTTCCATTTCAGATTCTTCCTTACACCCAATTCCTGCACATTGCTGGACGATGCGCCGGGATCGCCAGAGTCGAGACCTAGTTGATCACAAATGGATCTGGAGGCTTTACCCATACGCGATTGATAAATCGTCAATCACTATCAAAACCGACAGACAGATTTGGATCCCGTTAATCCATCGGTTACTCTCCGAAAGGCGGGGCGAGAAACGCTTACGGACTGTCGTTCGAAGGAGAGTGATTGAAGGAGTTGAAGAACGGACACGACTGGTACAAAGGATGTTTCTGTGTTCGTAGATGGGATAATGATAGTCAGCTAAAGAGTTGGATCAGCAGCGGAGGCTTTACTTTTATTCTCGTAATTAATATAATTATCAATTACTAAGAATTGGAATAGGCATTGATAGCAGGAGCAAATGGCTTTGACCGGGTGTGAGGGAATCACGCCTTAATCTGCTGTTTAAATGACGACCCGGCCCGGCTTAACCTCATGGGTTGGGTCGGTTCAAACCAAGTTCGAGCTTATTGACACTATTCATTTTGACAGGGGGTTCTCAGCTGTGATAAGGCTTCTCGGTGGTGGTGACTCCGGTTGGGACGGAATTAATACGGTGTTCGGACCACATGTCTGTATGTAGGGGTTTCTGGGGTCTGCTGAGAATGAGTCGTGCTCGGGCTGAGCGCTGAGGGGTGTGATTGAGCGGGAGGAAGCCGTTGTGTTGGGCGTGGATTCCCCTTGGTCCACCTGGCGGCGGAAACGTAAACCTGCGTGTCAGCGTTGATAGTGGTGCAGATATTGTGGAGATGGGCGTTGACGCGTCGGCTCAACTGTCCGGGCGGTCCACAAGGCCCGAGCCACATAAGCATTTCAGCCCTTTGCTGGCTGCAACACATAAGTTACTATCCCTGTGCCCTTGTTCGGACAGCGCCCTTGTTCGGACACCATCAATTTCTCACGTATCTCTTACTCAACAACTATGATACTTTGCATACTTGATACAATACCTTCTATCTACACACCCAATAAATTTTTTTTGATGAAAATCATGTTGTGTAGTGAAATCGAAAAATGGCCTGTTTGTCACGCTTGCTGGCCGATGCCGTGTCGGAGTTCTTAGTCTGAGTTGGAGCTCTTAGTCTGAGGGTCGCGAGTTGCACGCCATCAATGGTCAATTAGGCCTACAGTATGTATATACATTGGTGATCTAATTACTATTAGATCCTTAGATTATGCGAGATCAGTTTATTGAGTGAGTCTTGAGTGGGTGAGCATGCAGCATCCAAATGTGCTTGCACGTGTACACATGAGAATGTCTAGATAATAGCAACGTATTCAATTCTTGTTGCCGGTGAAAGCTGAGAGCAACCTGGCGGGATTTGAAACTTTTGGGGGTGACAGAGCATGACTGTCCGAACAAGGGCGCTGTCCGAACAAGGGCACAGGGATAGTATGGGGAACTTGGCGCTGTATCACCATCTCGGCAGTCACAAATGTCACAAAAATGTAACGGACATGTAACACATGCCAAATCAAAGTCCGCCCAGGATGAAACATCCCCACGTTATTTACAATTAGGTGGGGACTAAATATATTTCTCAGTTGTAATGGATCAAGTGAAATCTGGTTCAAAATTCCAATCTTGAGTCTGGAATGGTACAGTAGTATTGTAAGGTGCAGTAAAAACTGAGTGGTGTGAGGCAAATTGTTGTGCTGAGGGTCCTACTGATGAGGCCAGCAATGATGAGGGACATGGATTATTACTACTACGTCATCTCCCATAAAGTCCCACAAAATGTTTGTGGGTTTCCAACTCTGGATGTGCAGCAAGGTGCTCTTTGATTCATGTGGTGAGCTGGACTGCCTGTAACATGGCATTGATGCAAGGTAGAACTACAGTAACCCAGACCCAGTTGCGTTCTTTTCGTGGTGGGTTGAGTTACCATAAAAGGCAATTGTGTCAGCAAGAGAATCAGTGCATCAATCATGCATTTAAATGACACCAAATCATTTTCTCAATTATATATTCAATGACTTATTTATTAGCTATTAGACAAATAAATTAAACTGATACAAAAAAAGATTTTGTATTGTAAGGAACAGCAGCAGTTGAGGCCATTAGAGGCAGCAGTGCAAGTCCAAAGGGACCTGGTGCAAGGGAGGTGGTGGCATCAGAGGGAGGGGGGTTCCGAGGGAGGGGCGATGGTTCCCTGAGGGCATGTGTGTGTGCATTCGCAGCAACAGATGTTGCATCGGGCTTGGCACACTTGCCCAACTGTTTGCCCTGGTGTACAGATCATTGTGAACATGGTGGCACTTTCCCTTAGCAACACTGATGCTTCGCGCTGTCAATCCCCACACATTGGGGAGACTGGTCCATTGTTTTGGGCCCTATTTGAGTTTGACACCTATACGCTCAGCTGTCTCCATCCACATTTTCTGATTGGGCACAATCACTTCCTTATCAGGTAAGACCTTTGAGCCTTGAATTTTAAATTGATTGTGGCTGCCAAACCATATTTGGTGACCCATGCAGCCTCAACAATCTCTACTGTTTGATTAGCATTTTCAAGCCTAGACGTTAGATCACATGATAATGATATGATCTCCTGTGAGAGAGATACTAGGCTCTCCCTTGGTGTGGATGAAGAAGATGATGGGGATGGGGGGTCAGGTGATCTATTTGCACTTTCCTTTTGTGTGCTCCCCTCAATACAGAGGTAGGGAAAGTGGATGTAGATTGCTGCAATGTGTTTGCAGAATCTAATCCAGGGATAATCTGTGAAATCACAAGTTGACTTCATCAGATTGATTGAGTAAAATGTGCCAGAACAGGATTGTGAAGTGATATGAAAGCAGATCTCATCAAATTGCAAGATTGAATCTTGTGAGATGCTCTTAGCATGGGTGAAATTTATAAGATGCCTGTCAGCTGCCAGGTCCTGACCATCAAGCCTGATGTTCTGCCATTCATGCCTGTTTTGGTAATATGGCACCATGCAACGCACTAGGACAAATAATATTCGATCAATCAGCCAATTGCACTTGCTGTTGAGCCAATGTGATTTGAGGACATGATGATATCTAAAAAGATTGAGTCATCTTATCTTTAGATCAGGAGGATCACATACACTTCAATCAATATGTTGGTGTCCCCTTCCTCAAAGATATGGCGATTTTTCCAGTAAGCCATGGACCACATATGCACCACAGGCATCCATTGAGACCCAAGATAGTTCACAAAAGTTTCTGGAACCTGAGGATCAGTGGAGATCTCCTCCCAGATTTGTAGAAAGTTGGCCTGATCATCTGTATGTACCCATCTCTTGATCTTATCCCATAGATCAGGAAAATTGTTAGCATTGAAGTGTGATCACATCATGCACAACACGTGCCACTTGCAAAGCCATATCCAACTTCCCAGATAGGCAATCTTGAGGGCAGCAATCTGCGCAGCATCACGATCTGTCATAATTATAGATGGCCAGATAGCCAGATGTTAAGATCTGACCGATCTTAATACCAACTCTTAGTGAAAGAGTTGCTTGATATAGTTCATGTCATGAACCAAGGCCAGGTCCTGGCCGAAGATTGTCCTATTTCACTCAAGAGAGACCTCTCTCACTTTGCGTTGCTGACTCCCTTCCATTTTCTGGGCTATCCCTCCTGCGGTACAAGATATTGCTATTGCAAAGGCACTATAACACGACCAGGCACCCGTTTCCTAATCGGGTAATCATCGCGTGGCAGCCACATGGCCACCCAGCCACCAAGGACCCGAAACAGCGGCACAAACTCTTAGAAACTGTTGCATAAATCATCTGACGTCATCCAGGCTCCAATGACATCATAGCTGACTGAGTGACTCCACAGTGACCTCATAGGCTCACTAAGCACTCCACAGTGACATCATAATGATGTCATCGCTCCACAATGATCAGTAATGCGCTCAGTAAGCCTGAAACTTGACACAAGCAAGTTTATGCCTCTGTAGTCCTATTGGATGGTACCAAAGAGTCTAGAATAGTCCCAAGTCTTTGTAATCGACCCTGTACACTGTATATAAGCCCCAATGAAGCATGGCAGTCATCAGACTGTCCATTTGTGATACTCTCATACTCCTGGGTACTCCCCTGCGACCGCTCAGTTTAAAGACTTCCCTCGCCTCCAAGGTACTCTTCAACGACCGCCTTGTCTAAAGCCCCTTGCTGCACTGGCCTCCAGTCTTCGCCTCTGCCTCTTGCAACACTTACCAGTCCCCATCTGGTACCTCCTTGTCGTTTGGCTCGTCCTCCTGTTCAACGCCACCTTCGCCGCATATCATCTGTTCCGACCCTTGCCCACCTGCTCCTGAGTCCTTAGTGATCAGCAGTACGTGTCTTGACATAGTCCTATTGGATGGTACCAAAGAGTCTAGAATAGTTCCAGTTCTTTGTAATCAACCCTGTACACTGTATATAAGCCCCAATGAAGCATGGCAGTCGTCAGACTGTCCATTTGTGATACTCTTGTCTTCCTGGGTACTCCCCTGCGACTGCTCAGTCTAAAGTCCTCCCTCATCCTCAAGGTACTCTTCAACAACCGCCTTGTTTAAAGCCCCTCGCTGCACTGGCCTCTACTCTTCGCCTCTGCCTCTTGCAACACGTACCAGTCCCCATCTGGTATCTTCTAGTCATTTGGCTCGTCCTCCTGTTCAACGCTGTTTACGCCACATACCGTCTGTTCCAACCCTTGCCCACCTGCTCCTGAGTCCTTAGTGATCAGCAGTACGTGTCTTGACAGTTCAAGCACTAGACTTCAAATCCTTTGATGTTATCTCAGGAAGATTAGATGTATGAGAAGAGAAGGGCCTCTTTCACTTAGAGTTAGCACTATAGTTTGTTTTTAGAGCACTAGACAAGGTGAATGTTATGTCAAAAGAGTAAGTCGAGCGTAGGGCTCAACTTCTTGGTACTACAGACTATTTATATGATATCTCAACAACTACTGATCCGATTCGTACGAAACTTGGGGTGCACATAGCTGAGAACCAGTAGTATCCAAATATGTAGAGCGCAATTCGAGAATGTTAGATATGACTCATGCATGAGTCATTCTTTCCTAGTATCTGTCATGAATCAGTAAGTGGTGAGTAAGCTATTACTGATCAGGATCAGTAAGCAATCACTAAGCCAAATGAATAAGCACACATGTGAGTAATCACAAATGAATCAGTGAAGCATGGGTGAACAGGTGACAGTCGAAGAAAAAACACGAGAATCCTAACACCGGACTGGCATCCCTGACCCAATGCTCAAAAAAGGATATTGTGTCCTTTGTTCCATTCGATGCCAGCATCCCAGGCAACAGGCACACCTATCCGGAAAAGGTTAGTGCACTAAATTGACATTTAGTAAATATTACACACCATGTCCCCAGTGATCATGTGCAATCATGGTAAATAATAAGAAGTCTGGATATTGAGTAATATTATGAGTTGCATCAATACCGATGAAGCCATTCCTGAGGCGGCGGAATTCCTCCATTTGGAAAGGGGTCTGGATGCATAATACATATGCATCCTCCTGCAGATTTGATTGAGATGGGGCACTGTGCAGCCTGTCTTTGTAAAAAACATTTATTTTTTCATCTGTAAATCTGTCCAACCAGAGCCTGGTGGAGATAGCATCCTCTGATGCAGCCTGATAATCTCATCTTCCATTTCCTGGGCCATGCAGCTTACATCCCAGAGTGAGATGAATTGGTCTCAGCTGCCATCGGGCAATGAATCCTGAATATCATGTACCTTTCCATTATTAAGTTAGCAAATAAAAATAAAATAAATTCAATACAGGCACTTACTATTTCCCGTGGATCAACCTTCTTTGACAGCATGAATTTAATTTTATCATGTGCTACATGTGACATTCATGTGTAAGCGAGATTAGCCATTCTAATTTCATGGTCATGCTTGCTTGCATATTGTCCAAGAATGGTAGGCACGTCTGCATAAGACTTGATGACTATTCGGCAATGGCAACCCATCTTCTTGATCTTGGATCTCCATGTGCAATCAGGGTGCTTCTTTACATAACTCGAAGCTCCCCTGGATAGTTGGTGGGAGCAGACAAAAACCTTCTTTGTCCATCCCTGCCCATGCTTGGTGCTGGATGTAATCAATTCAATTGAGTGAGCCAATTCTTCTTGCTGGCACCATGTGTCAAAATTGGCTGCTGTTGGCCATTCCATGGGGTATCCACCATGCTCCCAGTCATAATTGAGTCCTCCCCTCTTTCCAGAATTGGCAGTGATCTGAAAACATTGTGTCACAAAAGGGGTGCTTGGGCCAGAATGGGCAGATGATGCAGATGGCATGCTGATCAATCAGAAATGAGATTGCATTTCTTTTTTTTTTTGGTAGGGGAAAATGGTAAGGAGTTATCT
Source organism: Russula earlei (assembly GCA_025769875.1). NCBI lineage: Eukaryota > Fungi > Basidiomycota > Agaricomycetes > Russulales > Russulaceae > Russula > Russula earlei. The sequence goes on along the minus strand of JAGFNK010000058.1, from coordinate 37,299 downwards.
TATTATTAACACACTTATATAACTAAATTACATCTGTTAACACATGATTGAAGTCCCAATTCTCTTGCCAACACAATCACCTTTTATGGTAATTCAACCCACCACTAAATGTCAAAGACTCCCAGACCCCTTTGAGTCAGTGTACAGATCACCCAGCTGGAATCAAACTCCACCCTCTGCCATGACAGAAGGCATGATGCAGGTGTGATGCAGGTCTGACCCCAGCCAAAATATTACTTGAAAAACACTGGATGGACCTCCAGTTTTCTTTGCTAGAATGACATTAACTGCACTCAATAGTATACTATGAAATTTTGAATGGAGTTGTTCAAGCAGATACAGGGAAAAATGAAACTGCCGAGATGGTGATACAGTGCCGAGTTCCCCATAACTGATAGTATAGGCACGTGGACCATTACCTTCCTTTCCCCCTCCAACACACACGCAAACACCTCCATGCCCTCCGCCTCTTGCCTTCGACGCACACACCCTCTCTTCCGCCTCCGACACCGCTACCATCCACGCCCAATCGCACACCCACCCGCCACAGCCTCAACGCTCAAGATCCTACCCGCTCTCTCAGACCTGACCTTACCATACTTACAGCCTCGAGAACCTCACTACCCCCCTTCAAGTCTAGTTTTGTTACGCACATCGCCTCAACGCCGCGATCTCCAAATGCACATACACCCATACCCGACTCCCGCGTACGTACTATATCCCATTAGGAATTATTTTGACCCTTTCGTCTTAACATCGCGCGACGACACCTCGCATTCCATGCTTCATATAACCCCAAATGTCTCAGAATATATATTTACCCCTTTTAGCTATCCGCCTCGCACTACGCCCATTCCAGTATGATATGATACCGCCTAGTCCCACCCCTTGCTCTCAATGTATTTAAACCCGCCTTCATCTTGAGGACGAAGGCAAGTGAATTCATCTCGAGCGCATCAGCTCCTCCCTCTACTCTGTGCGACCCTTTTCTTGAAAGGTTTTCTTCCTTCTCCTTTTCTCTCCCATTTGTTCGACTCGCGCGTGCCGCTGCATTTCGTCGAGACGCCTCCGCCCCTCATCTCGGATACCCGGCCTCCGACACATCTTCGTCCACCGACATCTTAGCGTCATTCGCCCCATCGCCCCTGCCTTGGCTCTGTCTGCCGCCGCCGCTGCGCTCTTAGTCTCACCAACCACGTCAGCTTCGTCTATCGCTCTTCAGCATCAGTCTCAGCCCCTGCGCACCCAGTTCCATCAGTCATAGCTTTGGCCGTTTCGTCGCTTCTCGACCACGCTGCCTTGTTACCTCACCAGTCCCGACCTTGGTATCACCAATTGACTCTGTCGCCCCATCTTGTTTCGCGTTCGGTTGCCCGAAGCTTCAATTTCAGCCGTCGATGTTATAGCACCACACGCAATTGCCTCCCCCGCCATCTTACTAGTTACCATCGCCAGACTCTCACCAACCACAGCCTCTGTTGCTCAAGTCTTGTGCCTTGCCACTCTAGAGCCGCAGCTTCGCCTACTGACGTCTGAACGTTGCCCGCCGCCTCAGGCCCAATTCCATCAGTCGCCACCGTCGCGCCCTTTTCCCACCGCTCCATCCCCGTTGTCCATAGTCACACCCTGCGTTGCCCACTAACGTTGTCTTCTAGTGGCACTCTTCCTTGCTCTTTTCCCCATCACCCTTCCATCCTTTCTTCAACCTCTAGCCTAACCGTCCCCTTGGGCGAACAACTTCCTCTCGCACCACAGACACACCAACGTGTCGAAACAAGGCAGTGAAGTCACTTAGCAGTGCATACAAGAGACAAAACATATAAATGATAAGGAAACGTTGTAAGGAAGATTATGGCTGGCCACGGAATCACGTACGGAAACGCGACGCGACACGACGTAATGCCCTCCTTCTCTCCCTTGCCACTGACCGCATGCCCACGCTACCACCTCGCGCCTGACGTCAAGACCTCAACCGCATCGCCCAGCCCTCGCCACCGACCACGCGCACACGCACGCCACGCTTCGGCTCACGCGACGCGTTCGCGTCTCAAACCTTTCATGACCGCCTCGACCACCTCGCCCAGTCTCGATTCCCTTTCTTGCCTCAAATCCCTTTCATCCCTTGCCAACAACCGCATGCGCGCGCTACTACCTCACGCCCGATATCAAGACGTACATCGCATCGCCCAGCCCTCACCACCGAGCATGCGCGCACGCCACGCCCCCTCACACGCGACGCCTTCGCGTCTCAGGCCTTTCACCATGACCTCGACCGCCTCGCCTGGTCTCGTTTTCCTTTCATTCCTTCCATCTTTAGTACTTCTTCTCTGTATATAAAACTCTTAGCTACTCTGTAGTAGCACAATCCAGTCGACTCAGAATAATAAGATCTCCTCCTTGACGTCTGCCTCTGTCCGAACTCGAACGACTGCACGCGCGCCCACTTGCTCCACTCTCTTTCCTTGGGACCAGTCAGCCCCACTCTTACTCACTCAAGTGTCCCCGACACGCTTCAACGTGATCAACATAATCAACAGATTTGTGGAAGAAAGAACTAAAGTAGAGAGATAGTCAGTGACTTACTCAGAACCCATGCTGCACTAGAAAAACACAAACCGATGTTGTTCCAGCACACCTCGGATGATGGAGGCCTTCGTATGATGTGGTGGATGATCTATACCAGGTGATACATTGAGCAACTCAGAAAAGGAGAGGAGCCAGATCAAAAGTGTGAAGGGAATGTACAGTACTCGCTAATAAGCGATTTTCACCAAGTTCGGCAAGGAAAAGTGTGACCGCCAACGTCTCCCAGACGCTTCGCATCCAATGGGCCGTCAAAGTAGCTCACTACTACGAGCCCAGCAAACTAGTAAGCTGCGAACGCACCTAAATCGTAGCCTTCTTTTTTGGTGGATACATCTCTCGGATAGCAGATTTATCACCGGGGGACAAGTGGGACTTCCGTTTGGTGGAGAACTTTCCGTGTGTCCACTCCGAACGAATCTCATACATCATGATCGAATTCGCATCAAAGTCCGAAGCGTCCACTTCGCCTGGTTCATAGTGATCAAAGATATTCTTCCGGACCTTCTTTTTACTCCAATGGGGGTAAGCACGTTGGACTGCTTTTTTGTTCCACTCGATGCGTCGACCAGGATGTTGATGTTCGTGGATAAGGCCCAACACATGACCGAACTCATGAAGGGCTGATTGTCTGAGAAAGTAACGCTTGGATGTTGAGCGGATCCTAATCCGCATCGTGGGACCCTGGCGAACCTTCCTGCAATTAGTCCCTACCTGGGACGATGAGTTCCCTTCTCTTGTAAAACAGATGCGAATCGTAGCATTCTGAGGTCCTACGATGGAAAACAATGGTTGGTATGAAGTACTGTGAATCCGAGGGCACTTACTTTTGACTCGAAAGGTGAACCGAATGTTTGCATATTTTGACCAGGTATGCGCATACTTCCTCACCAATTTCCGAGCCCAACTCATCTTCCGAGACGTCGCCAAAGTCCCCACGAAGGCAACAGTCAAGGTGGAACCATTTTTCCATTTCAGATTCTTCCTAAGACCCAATGCCTGCACATTGCTGGACTCTGCGCCGTCATCGACAGAGTCAAGACCCAGTTGTTCACAAATTGGGGCTCTTCCCATACGTGGATGATAAATCGTTAATCACTACAACAATTAGCCCATCGGTTACACTCCGAAAGGCGGGGCATGAAATTCTTACAGACTGTTGTTGTCGGACGCGAAGGGTGATGAATGAGGTGAAGAACAGACACGACTGGTACAAAGGAGGTTTCTGATACTGATAAAGGTTCGTAGATGGGATCGTGATGGTTAGTCAGCTTAAGAGCGGTGGCTTTTTTTGGTTTTCTTGGAAAGCGTTTATTCTCGTTACTGAGAATAGTGGTTAGATAGCAGGAGAAAACGTCTTTAGGCAACCAGATGTGAGGAAAAATGCATTTACGCACGAGGCCAGTGATAAAATCTCTTCTGCCGTTGATGTTCCGGCCAAAGCCCATGTTTAGGTTCGGTTGAGAGGGTTCTCCATGCTCAATGTACGTGAGTGTCGGGCTTCTAATACGGAGTTTGGACCACATGTCACATTGGGTATGTAGGGGTTCTTGGGGGGCAGATTCTGCCATGTGTTGGGCACCCCTAGCGGCGGAAAAGTAAACTGCGTGTCGGCGTTGATGGTGGCGCAGATATCAGTTTGCAGATCCAGGTGCAGGAAGCAGTTCTGGCCAAGGCACTGCACTGCCAATGTCATAAAGGGTGACGCCGTAGCTGATTCATCGGTGAATCCGCAGTCTCGCGTAAAGGTGAAGGTTTTATCAATTTATTATTGGCCATCTCGGTGAGTCGATTTGATGAACGGTCGAAATAGTACAGTATCTAACGGAAGGCCAGAATCGTCATCATTATCACCATCATTTCCATTCAATCACGGTATCTTACGGCCATGCCTCCTATGGGCATGTCATCCTGAACCTCGATCCCAATCATATCCTCAGAATCCTCACCCCTACATTCCATTGACACGAGGCCGTCACGTCTCCTGCGCCACCTGCCCTGTTTAAGTTGTTAGTCATTATGACCAAATGGGTAAAATGGCCAGACCTTTGCATATATTTGACCTTGCAAGATCCTCCGATTAGTCCCCTCACATCTCCAACGAACTCAGCATGGTCAGTTGGTTTTCGCGTCGGTTTCATGTTTATGTCATGGTCACGTAGGTGAAACACACCGGACTGAGGAGCCTGCGCGAGTCTGTTCCGCAATCTTGGATAGTATGTGAGACCGCTCATCTATGCCTGAAAATGGAGCTTACGCACCACCACCACCAGATCGAAGAGATGGGAACTGCTGTTGTCTTCAGCCGTACATACGACAGTTCAGAGAAGTACGGGTCCTGTGTAGTCAATAGCCTCGATAATGACACCTGTCTTTTTACGTTCACCAGGGTCTGCGTGCGGTTTTCCACTCGCCCAAAAGGCCCTCCAGACGACGATGACGGGAGTGAGGGAAGCTATGACGATGAAGAAGATGAAGATGATGAAGACGGCGATGACGATGACGAAGATGGCGATGACGAAGAGGAGGATGAAGACGATTCGATCGAATGCAGGATTTCATTCTCAAAGGTACGTTATTGATAACTTCATCGTGGAGTAAGCAGAATAAGATGATCGTCTGTTCAAGCATCAGAAGGGTGTCCTGTTGGTCGTCGCTCGCGCCACGGAGGATGGCTTCTCCGTCACAAGCATTTCTCATTCCCGAGATACCAGCATTGGAGCGGAACGTCCGGTCGCGGAAGACTGGAATAATCGAGACATTTATTTCGAAACCGTCCGTGATTCTAATTTCTGACTCACGCCATATTCACGCAAGGAATATCAGCCGCAGGAACTTGAGGATGACGTACGCCAAAGCCTCGATCTATACCTCAAAGACCGTGGATTAGATAGCGCATTTGCATCGTCGATCACGCAGTATGTAAGCGAGAAGAAAGACCGAGTATGTTCTCCTCCGAGGCTCCAAACTTGACTCACAGCCTCTTTGTGTAGGAGCATGCGGAATGGCACAACAATGTCAAGTCCTTTCTGCGCAATAACTAAACCTAGTTACCTCATGTAATTTCACAATCACAAAATCGGTCGGCTCCAACCACAGGACAGAACCTTTTATCATCAATCGCACAATGTGGGATCAACGATCTTGGAGTGTTCTCTTTGCGCAGTGGATCTCACAACGATGCTTGTGCCGTAAGATAACGGTTTCTCTGAGCGGCATGTTTTATGTTATTGGGGCGAAATTCGAAGAGTATGGCCGATGTATGATAAAGTTTGGGAATGAAACGACGCCAAACGTTACACGACGGATTCAAAGGAGAAGAAATACGTTCTCCTAAATTCATGCTCCAAAACTTGCCTCTCAGCCTCACTGTGCAGGGGAATGCATGCCGAATAGCACAGGAATGTCAAGTCAAAGGTAACTGAGCTGAACAGAGTCATTAGTCAATCAGAATATCGAATCGGCCAGCTCCAAGTCCAGGATCAGTGGGATCAGAAGCTTCCTAGAGGATCCGCTTGACTGAGCAATATAGGAGCCTCATTGATCAATTTCGTGAGGAGCACGTTATTCCAATGACTTTTCACGTCTATAAATTATCGACGATCGACGACCCATTCGATCTGTTCGTGCACGATCAAATATCTGACTTGTTCTTGTAAAATGGGTTATTACAAACCCAATAAATTCCCTCTGAATGCGGAAGATGTGAGGGAGAAGTCCATCTGATGTGGGGAAGTAAGCGTATTTTCAAAGTCAGCCGACTTCGCTTCCGGTAATCCCGCGTCCTTTGCACAGGCACCAATTCAAATCGGTCAGTTTCGATCAGAAGTGATTGATCGATTATCCGCCGGACAAAGTTTGACCTGTGCCGTAGTGGGATGCCACCGTACTGCAGGTACCTTCTTCAGAGGTATGATGAACGGTTCGACCACAAATCGTACACCCCAAATTCACATCTCATATTTATAGAATATATAAAATATAAGATATATCATGGCTTTCGTTCGCTCCGCCCTCAGCATCTCTTCAGGCTGCACACTACGAAAGCAAAACGAAGCTTGCAACCATACATTCTAGCCACATCCATTGCTCATTTTTTATCAGCCCCGAAGACGAGCCATCATGAGCCCGAGTCTCGATGCTCAGCAAATAGTATCATCCCTTGCAGGTAGGAGTGTCTTTTCCAAGGAGTCATGTGTATGACGCTCTAATCCACCCGCAGGGATCACCCCATTCCTCTGGCCATTCCTTCTCCTCTCGCTAGGCGTGGCCCTTGCGCCCATGTCACCTCTATCGTGGAACTATTCTACATGGCTGCTTTTTATCATACCCCTTGTCATCACCGTCTTCGCGCCCATTCGCACATTCTCTGGACCGATACGATATGCATATTTGGAATATGCCTCAAAAGTCACCGCACTTCTTGTGTCCCTCCTTGGAGTGCTCACGATGACGTTCAAGTCCGTCCCAGCACTCGCTCTACCTGCATTCTTCATTCTCCCGGTGCTGCCGATCTTATTTTTTGTTCTGTTCCCTGCTCTTCCTGTGGTCTGGCACTACATCTCCTACCACTACCGCCGCCGTTTGAAAGCGGTGACTACCTCCGTATCCAAGACTACCGCCGCGCTGGATCTTGTCATCGCTCGCGCCCGACGAGTTGCCGCCCTCGCGCACTCATACGAGAAGGAGGCATTATGCACCATTTCCACAACGCGGCGCACCGCCTCCCTTACGCTCGCGCTACACAGCACCGACTTCTTCGATACGTCCACGTCTGCGTGGGCTGCGCTAGGTCATACCACAGCACGTACCGAAGAGCTTGTCACCGCGGCGCGTGATGTTATCCCATTGGTCAACCAGCTACGGCAGTCCGAGTATCCTTCCAGCGTGACCCGCCCATTTCAGATAATGTTCGAGCGGGCAAATAATGTTGTCACAGCAGCATCGGATGCGGAGCGACTGGCGCGCATGGCTCAAGACAGCGTCGGGCGGTCGAGGAGCGCTCAGAGCCAGGCGGAGCAGGCACGGCAGCGGGTGCAGACGGAGGCAGAGAGGGTACGCACATTGGGGGTCAGGCTCGTGGAAATCATAGCGAATGTGGAGACGCAGACTTCCGCTGTTGAGCGCGATGCGGAAGAGGTTCGTGCCGTGTTGGAGCAGGCGGTTGCGGTTGCCGCAGAGGGCGATATGAGTCCTGCAGAAGGACTGGTGGCCAATGCCGCGGAATCCCTGAAAAGGGTTGTTGAACAGGTGGACGGTTTGAGTTCGGCAGCAGATGCGGTGAGGCGCACTTGGGTAGAATTATCGGTAAACACGTAGGAGATAGGATCATTCAGGTCCCATACATAATCACGAGGCTTCTCAGTTGGCAGTGTCTGGAGTTGAATAAAGTTGATACAGAGTCTGGACCACTTGTCATTGGGTCAGATGGGGGGTTCTTTGGAGGCCGGTTCTGCTCAACGTGAGAGTAAACTCTGCAGTGCCAGTGCTTCGGTGATGAACAGGAGAGAGGTGATAAGCCATTGTGTTGTGCCCACTCCAAACTACTACAATCCCCTTATTGGTTCACCTGACGCCGGCGGCGGAAACGTAAATCTGCATGTCGGCGTTGATGGTGGCGCGGATATCAGTCGCGTCCAGGTGCAAGAAGAAGTTCTGGCCACGGCACTGGGTCGTGCCATTGGGGGGCCCGGAAGGCTGACATTTGGTAATGTGTTTGGGAATGAAACGACGCCCAACGTTAACGTTAACACAACGTGACCGGAGTCTACACACCGGAGTCAAAGGAGAAGAAATACGTTCTCCGAAATTCATGCTTCAAAACTTGCCTGTCAGCCTCTCTGTGCAGGAAAGCACGCCGAATGGCACAGGAATGACAAGTCAAAGGTAATCGAGCTTGATCAGAGTCATTGCTTAATCAGAATGTCGAATCGGCCAGCTCTAAGTCCAGGATCGGTGGGATCAGAAGCTTCCTAGAGGAACCGCTTGAGTAACATATTCTGTTTAGGCACGAGGACTCCTCCTTGCCTTGACGAGGGTCCTCATCGATCAATTTCGTGAGTAGCACGTTATTCCAATGATTATCGACGATCGACGATCCATTCGATTTGTTCCTGCAAGGTCTGACTTGTTCTTGTAAATTGAGTTATTACAAAACCAATAAATTCCCTCTGGATCTCCGAAGATGTGCGGGAGGGAGAATAAATCCATCTGGGGGTGAGGAAGTACGCGCGTGTATTTTCAAAGTCAGCCAACCTTCCGGTGCGCACCGGAATCCCCATTCCGTATCGTTTGTTATGTGCAACGTTTAGGTTGTGCACAAGCACCATGTTAAATCGGTCAGTTCGATCAGAAGTGATTGATCGATTATCCGGACAAAGTTTGACTTGTGCCTTGGGATGTCACCGTAGAGGCAGGTACCTTCTTCAGAGGTATGATGAACGGTTCGACCACAAATCGTACACCCCAAATTCACATCTCACATTTATAGAATATAAATATATCATGGCTTTCGTTCGCTCCGCCCTCAGCATCTCTTCAGGCTGCACACTACGAAAGCAAAACGAAGCTTGCAACCATACATTCTAGCCACATCCATTGCTCATTTTTTATCAGCCCCGAAGACGAGCCATCATGAGCCCGAGTCTCGATGCCCAGCAAATAGTAGCATCCCTTACAGGTGGGGGTGCCTTCCAAGGAGTCATGTGTATGACGCTCTAATCCACCCGCAGGGATCACCCCATTCCTCTGGCCATTCATTCTCCTCTCGCTGGGCGTGGCCCTGACGCCCATATCACCTCTATTATGGAACTATTCCACCTGGCTGCTTTTCATCATACCCCTTGTCATCACCGTCTTCGCGCCCATTCGCACATTCTCTGGACCGATACGATATGCATATTTGGAATATGCCTCAAAAGTCACCGCACTTCTTGTGTCCTTCCTTGGAGTGCTCGCGGTCACCTTCAAGTCCCTCCCAACGCTTGCTCTACCTGCATTCTTCATTCTCCCGGTGCTACCCATATTATTTTTTGTTTTGTTCCCTGCTCTTCCTGTGATCTGGCACTACATCTCCTACCACTATCGCCGTCGTTTGAAAGCGGTCACTACCTCCGTATCCAGGACTACCGCTGGGCTGAATCTCTTTATCGCTCGCGCCCAACAGGCCGTCGCCCTCGCGCACACACATGAGAAGCAAGCACTGTACACCTTTTCCGCAAGCCGAAGTGCCGCCTCTCTTACATTCCCCCGACTCAGCACCGACTTTATCGACTCATCTGTATCTGCAGGGCAGGGGCAGCAGTCAGGACGCAGGAAAGCCGAATTGGTGCGTACCTTGGGGGCTGGTCTGGCGGATAAGGTGATCGCATCGGAGACCAAGATGACCAATCTCGAGGATCAGGCGGCGAAGCTTCGCATCTTGTTGGAGCAAGCGGTTGCAGTTGCAGTAGAAGGAGACATGGGTGCGGGCGAAGCGCTAGCGGCCGATGCTGCAACTTCCTTGGAAGGTATCGTTAAACAGGTGGAAGAGCTGTGTTCGGCAGCAGAAGAAACACGGCGCATCTGGGTAGAATACCGCCGTCGTCTGAACGCACTCACCACCTCCGTATCCGGGACTACCGCTGGGCTGGATCGCTCTATCACTCGCGCCCAACAGGCCGTCGCCCTCGCGCACACACATGAGAAGCAAGCACTGTACACCGTTTCCGCAACCCGAAATGCCGCCTCCCTTACATTCCCCCGACTCAGCACCGACTTTATCGACTCATCTGTATCTGCAGGGCAGGGGCAGCAGTCAGGACGCAGGAAAGCCGAATTGGTGCGTACCTTGGGGGCTGGTCTGGCGGAGAAGGTGGTCGCATCGGAGACCAAGATGACCAGTCTCGAGGATCAGGCGGCGAAGCTTCGCACCTTGGTGGAGCGAGCCGTTGAAGTTGCGGTAGAAGGGAACATGGATGAGGGCGAAGCGCTGGCGGCCAATGCCGCAACTTCCTTGGAAGGTATCATTAAACAGGTGGAAGAGCTGTGTTCGGCAGCAGAAGAAACAAGGCGCACCTGGGTGGAATACCGCCGTCGTCTGCACGCAGTCACTACCTCTACATCAAAGACCGCTGCCTCCTTGGATTTCATCGTCGCTCGCGCCCGACGGGTTACCGCCCTCGCGCATACATACGAGAAGGAAGTGCTGGTCACCATTTCCACCACCCGGCGCACCGCCTCCTTTACGCTCGCGCTTCACAGCGTCGACTTCTTCGATACGTCCACCTCTGCATGGGCCGCGCTAGGTCATACTACAGCACGTACCGAAGATCTTGTCAAAGCGGCGCGTGATGTCATCCCGGTGGCTAATCAGCTACGACAGTCTTATCCCAACGACAACCGCCCACTGGTACTGGCAGAGATACTATTTGACCGGGCAAGTGATGTTGTCACGGCATCATCGGAGGTGGAGCGACTGGCGCGCATGGCTCAGGACAGCGTCGGGCGGTCGAAGAACGCTCAGAGCCAGGCGGAGCAGGCACGGCGGTGGGTGCAGACGGAGGCCGAGAGGGTGCGCACGTTGGGGGTCAGGTTGGTGGACATCATGGTGAGTGTGGAAACGCAGATTTCCGGTGTTGAGCGCGATGCGGAAGAGGTTCGTGCCGTGTTGGAGCAGGCGGTTGCGGTTGCCGCAGAGGGGGATATGGATCGTGCGGAAGGACTGGCGGCCAATACTGCGGAATCCTTGAAACGTGTTGTTAAACAGGTGGAGGGTTTGAGTTCGGCAGCAGATGCAGCGAGGCAAACTTGGGTAGAATTATCAGTAAAATAGGATTTGAGACCGATCAAAATTTGAATGTCATGTATTTGTGTATTTCAATGAGCAGTTTCATGATTTCGAACCGGGCCGGTGTATATGACACGCTTGTACCGTCAACACGAACCGTCAGAACATCAGCCATGCTGAAATCTATCTCTCGGCTCTCTGTGAGTGGAGAAATTACAGTCTATATTTCAGTGTGTGTTCATGTTCATCTCAGCTTGTTCCATTGACCCGCGGGTCACCCGCGATCACCTCGTCCATCCTACGTCGTCTTCTTTCTTCTGAAGCGCGCGCAAAAATCCAAAAGGCCATCGACGCGTCCCCCGTCGTCCTCTTTATGAAGGGCACGCCAGAACTCCCACAATGCGGTTTCTCTCGTGCCGTCATACAGGTGTTGGATCTACATGGCGTCCCCCCAGAGAAGATGCGGACTTACAACGTGCTGGAGGATCTTGAGTTGAGGAGTGGGATAAAGGAGTTCTCGTGCGTTTGGTCTCTCCCTGTTGAACGTGCCTACATGCTTACTTTTCCGAAAGTGAGTGGCCGACAGTCCCCCAACTATACATTCAATCCGAATTCGTTGGGGGTTGCGACATAGTGCTTGGGAGTGAGTAGAGAGATTATTCATCATTCGTGTGTAATCTGACTGCTCGCCGATATCTATCGGTACAGTGCATCAATCCGGAGAGCTCGAGGAACTTTTGGCGAAACATAACATCATCCCCAAAGCAGATGAGGAGACAGCCGCGCAGGCTACGTCCTCGTAGCCATGAGACCATCTACCTCTCGCTGTTGCTCTATAGTATGCAGATATAGATGTGAGATACTGTAGTGTGTCTGGGGACGCACGGGTGAGATTGTGATACTGGCTTGGACTCGAGGATAAAGAACGAGAGAGGGAGCAATCCTAGCGAAAAAGTCGGATATGGACGCGACGCGTTCAAGGAAAGGACGAGCAGATTTCACGCAGACAGACAGGAGGGAGAGGGGACAACTGGAACTCATTATTCGAGACGGTAGCTAAGGTGTTTATATACAAGCATCAAGTGGGAGAAGGATGAAAAGAAACAGACATGATGAAAGGGATAAACTTTATGAAAGGGCGTGGATGTGACGACGTATATGTGATCAAAATTTGAAAGGACAGGGCATAGGGAAAAGGCTAGGTGATACTGTATGAAAGGACGGTTTCGGTGATGAGTGTTGAAAAGGCGATTTCTAATTGAGCACACAAGAGACAGCGAGAGCGAGCGCGGTGACGTCGACAATCGGTGGCGAGACTGGGGCAGCGAGTGATTCTGCGGCCAGCGGGAATCCCCCTTACAATACAGAGTAAGAGCGCAAGACTGGGACAAAAACAGAAGAACAAATACAGACCGAGATCACTCGTTCACTTCTATTGAACCGTCTTGATTCAACCGCCCCCGACGGACAGCTTTCTCCGCGCGCACGGAGGAGATCCTCAACAGTTGCGCAATTCGCCGTCCTGCGTCGACTTCTTTGAACCAACCGATATTATCAGCTATCAGATGCCTATCAAAACAGTCAGCGGGATCGTAGACTTGTGATATGCCTATGCAAACGCAGCTTTCACAAGCGACACTGACCTTGTCTTGCAGCCCGGACATTCGATCAGCACGACGCCTTTCTCATATGCACGCTTGGTGAACTGGTGAGTCGATCGCGTGGCACAGGTCCCAGTCCGTACAGGTAAAAGTCAAAGACAATCTCGGCTCATCTCCATCTGATCTTGTGGCCTGAGTGCTCGAAGTAGCTGTTGAAGACTGATGCCGAGACGGGGGGCACAGCAAGCAGAGTTCGGTAGCACCGTCGAGGATAGACGGGACTGCGGAAATGAAGAGCGCGCAAGAGGAAGGGCGTTGTAACCGTGATATTTTTGAACGCACGATGCAGAGTGAGCGAAAGGGGAGCATGATTGATGTAACACGGAAAGGCAATTGCTTGTGGCTGATGGTCAACATACTGACCACTAGGTGATCAAAGCACAAGCATGGCAAACATCCAGGCCGGTAAGGCACAGTCTGTCGACCTGGACCCTGGTCTGACATCAACACTCTGTTGAGTGAAAACACAATTGCTAAGGTGTCTAAGCGACTAGGAACTACACGATGTACAGGTGGTAGATGGGAAGAGTAAGGGCCTGCTTCCAAGGCCGTCGTAGGCCAACGGTGAGAAGTTTGACTCGAGGCGCGTGTGCGACGTAAGGCCGTCGTCCTGTTTTCGCTCCTTATCATTCGCAGCGCCGACGGCACGAACGACACAGCCATGACCGTGGCCAACCATTGCCTTTGACTCGTGGGGCCATGTCTCTTCCCTCCCTTCCCTGTTGTGTGATGAGGTTGGTTAGTATTATGTGAGTAAATTGTAAATTCGGCGATTGCGGGCCGAAATCCGTGTGGACATAATTACGAAATACGAACGGCTCAACGTTCAGGCAACTAACTTGAAAATCGGTGGACCACGAAGTTTATGTCAAACTGAAACAGTTGGTTTGCTATGTAGTTGGTTTGCTTTATAGTTGCTTTATAGTGATTGCTTTGCCACTTCCCGGCTGACAGCATGGTGAACGTGGAGCCGTTGTTGACCGTCATTGGTTCATGTCCTCGGGCTCCGGTTTACCCCAAACAGCGATATTAAGTATCTACCACTGCAAAAAGAACTGGCCATTCTCACCCACTGACACCCACTTTCGATTGAAGACAGAGAAGAGGTATGAAGGTCGAGAACCGGACGTTCATAGTCTCCGGCGGGTGAGTCGATACTTGAGAGCATCATTGTCACACCGTCCTTACTTGATCTTCACCTGGAGGTCTTCTGGTCTGGGACTTTCTACAACAGAGTACATTCTACAAGAGAAGGGATTCGTCGCCATCTTGGATTTAAAACAGCTTGACGCGACTGCTTTTGGTCCGGCGCAGAGCAGGGTAAAGTTCTGGGAGCTGGATATCACACAAGTCGAAGACATCGCCAAGGTTGTTGAGGAAGTCGTCTCGTGGGCGAAGCAGACCGGTGCTTTATTGGGAGGCATCGTCAACTGTGCTGGCGTTGCGACAGCAGCGAAGGTAGGCGGCGCTTCGTTCCGGAGATGTTTCCAAAAAAAAAAAAAAAATACTGACCGGCTTAAACAGATTATAGGTGCGGATGGACAGCCTCACTCTCTCGACGTGTGGAACTTTGTTCTGGACATTAATCTGACGGGGACATTCAACCTCACGCGAATCGCTTGCCAGTATTTGGTTAAAGTCCCACCGGAGGGCCCAGACGGCGAAAGGGGCGTGGTGATCATGGTGGCGAGTTCGGCCGCTGTGAGTTCATGTTCCCGTGCCCCTGCTGTCTTTCTTTGTTTCCTTTCTTTATCCTTTCTTAGGTCTTGCTAACGGCATGTCCGTCCCCACGCAGTTTGAGGGCCAGCCCGGTCAGATTGCATATTCTGCCACCAAAGGTGCAGTTGCCAGTATGACCCTCCCCATGGCTCGCGACCTCGAACGTCACGGCATTCGCGTAGTCACCATCGCGCCTGGGGCGTTCATCACCCCAATGACGAACGTCATGAGTAAGAAGACTCAGAACAGCATCTCCCGTGACTTGCTATTTCCGAGGCGGATGGGAGAGGCGCGTGAGTTTGCGCAGACGGTGAAGTGGATCTTGGAGTGCCCTTACGTGAATGGAGAGACGATCAGATTGAGCGGTGGTAGCAGACTTCCGGGAAAGTTGTGATCTCGATGTAACCCTAATCTGGGTTCTTCAATTGATAACGGCGATGGCGATGGCGATTGCCATCGAGTTGAGTTCTGACAGAGCGAACGATGTCGCCCATTGGCAAGATTTGTTCCCATCACTGTTTGTCTACGCTCTCAACTTCTATCAACCCCTAGCGCTCTTGTCTGTCTATGACAAGACAAATCTCATCGATCTTGCGACTGCGCTGTCCCAGTCAGGAGTCCGCTTACTTGGCTCCGGAGGGACAGCGAAAAAGATTAGGGATGCGGGACTGACCGTGGAGTGAGTCCTAAGGTGCTCTCCGCACGAGATGACAATGTTTTCTAACAAAGATAAAAATAGGGATGTCGCCGACATCACCAAAGCACCTGAGATGCTCGGTGGTCGGGTAAAGACCCTCCATCCCGTCGTGCACGGCGGTGAGCGCTCCATCCGGTAGGGTCCCGTTCGATGTGTGACATTGGCATGACACAGGCATCCTCGCCCGCGACATCCCCTCCGATCACCAGGATCTCGCCGCGCAATCGATCGCGCCCATCTCCATCGTCGTCTGCAACCTGTACCCGTTCACGTCGGCCATCTCCCTTCCGGGCTGCACGCTCGCCGACGCCGTCGAGGAGATCGACATCGGCGGCGTCACCCTGCTGCGCGCCGCGGCCAAGAATCACGCGCGCGTCTCGGTGCTCTCCGATCCCTCCGATTACGCCGGCTTTGTGAGGGCGTGGACGGAGGGCAAGGGCGACGTCGGCGCAGCGCTCAGGCGCAGGCTCGCGCTCAAGGCCTTTGAGACGACCGCCAGGTACGACGCGGCCATCAGCGGGTACTTCCGCGAGCAGTACGCCGACGCTGCGGGCGGAGAGGGGTTCGCTGGTCCTGCCCAGAGATTGGCACTGCGGTACGGGGCGAACCCCCACCAAAAGCCTGCTCAGGCCTTCGTCACCGAGGGGGAGATACCGTTCAAAGGTGCGGTGGCGGTCTCGGAACAACCCCGTTCCCTTGTCCTGACATGTCATCCATCCGCCAGTTTTGTTCGGCGCTCCGGGCTACATCAACCTGCTCGATGCGTTGAATTCGTACGCTCTTGTGAAGGAGCTGCAGGAAGCTTTGGGTCTCCCAGCCGCGGCCTCCTTCAAACATGTCTCTCCCGCAGGCGCTGCCATAGGTTTGGAGCTAAATGATACCGAAGCGAAGGTCTATGGCGTAGACGATTTGAAGGAACCGTTGACCCTCCTCGCTGCCGCATACGCTCGCGCTCGCGGTAGGTGCTATTCTATGCTGATGACCTCTTTGATAAACTAGGAGCAGGCGCCGATCGCATGTCCTCGTACGGCGATTTTATAGCACTCTCTGCCCCTTGCGACTTGGCCACAGCACGCATCATCTCTCGCGAGGTATCTGATGGTGTCGTCGCTCCTGGATACTTGCCAGAAGCCCTTGAGGTCCTAAGGAAAAAGAAGGGTGGGAAATATTGTGTCCTGGAGGTGCGGTAAATGCTACCGGTCAAAGAGATTATACATTGATATCGCGGCTCAGATTGATCCAAACTACGTTCCAGGTGAGGTGGAAACGAGACAAGTGTACGGCGTGTCTTTGCAGCAAAGGAGGAATAACGCAAAAATCGATGCCAAGCTATTCGATAATATTGTCAGTAAGAGTAAAGCCGTACGTCCGTCGCCTGTTCACTGCGTATACGATAGATAACCATTCCCCTTGCGACCAGCTCCCGAAGAGTGCTGTCACCGATTTGATCGTCGCAACGCTGGCCCTGAAGTACACCCAGTCAAACAGTGTCGCGTATGCCTACCGCGGCTCCATAATTGGACTGGGCGCTGGTCAACAGTCGCGTATCCACTGTACGCGACTTGCGGGTTCCAAGGCTGACAACTGGTGGCTGCGACACCACCCGCGCGTCCTTGGGTTGCCGTTCAAGAAGGCGGTGAAGCGCGCGGAAAAGGCGAACGCGATCGACCTCTTCGTCGGGGGCGAGGTGCTCGAAGGCGGCGAGAGGGCGCAGTGGGAGGGCCTGTTCGAGGAGATCCCCCCGCCGCTCAGCGCTCAAGAGCGCACGGACCATGCGAGGCAGTTCGACGACGTGGCGTGCTCCAGCGATGCGTTCTTCCCGTTCCCAGACAACGTGCATCGCGCGAAGAAGAGCGGCGTTCGGTACCTTGCTGCGCCGTCGGGAAGTGTCATGGACGAGGAGTGCATCAATGCGGCAGACGAGCACGGAATCGTTTTCGCTCACACACCACTGAGGCTTTTCCATCACTAAGTGGCACACCGCCGCCAAAATTTAATCTTTGAGAAACGTTAAGAAAGAGAAGGCAGAAGCAGGCCATACAAAGTGTACCGTCTGTACTGAAGGA
The DNA here is from genome assembly GCA_025769875.1 of Russula earlei. Taxonomy (NCBI): domain Eukaryota; kingdom Fungi; phylum Basidiomycota; class Agaricomycetes; order Russulales; family Russulaceae; genus Russula; species Russula earlei. The sequence continues at coordinate 19,806 of JAGFNK010000058.1, read as the reverse complement.
ATCAATTTGTGACTCTTGTTGAAGTTATCTTGTCGTCTGCAGTAGTGTGCTCGCTTCAATCCGATGAATGATGCCGTGAGAACCAATCAATCAACCTTTGAGAGCGCTGAAAGTGGAAGGAGACGGGGACACTATGTCTATAGCCTCACTCATTCGCCATTTCGAGGACCTGCTCTTTCCCACATCTCCTCTCGCTCGCGGAGAAGATCAGCACCCCACTCGCGCACCTCCGTATGACGTAGATGCGGTATACTGCTATCAAAGAATGGCTGCAAGGCCTGCGAAGCTATGAGTGCGCTCGTATTCAAACGCTTGCGTTGCCATCTCGAACCTATCGAGATCTTAAACGGCTTCAGCAATCGGATAAACCTCAAAGGGAGTCGGGGGACGATGCGGCCAAGGCGGGGCGATCACGACTCGACGACCCACGCACCCTTGACGAAACGCGCTTCTGCCGTCGATTGGTCCTCGTACTCTTTCCACAGAGACATGATCCTCAGCGCCGCGGGACTGTCGTGCAGCATCTCGCGCACGAAGTTTTGCATCGCCTCCTGAGGGTCGGCCGAGGCGTTGGTCAATGCGGGAGGCAAAAGGTACGAAGGATGAGACGCACGGCCTCGAGTCGGCTCTTTTCGGCCTTTGGGATGCCTTCTCGGGGGGCGATGTCGCCAACTGCTCGCGGGTTTGGGAAAGAAGAGCGAGCGTAAGCGTGTAAAGCGGGGAGAGAGCAGTTGTGCGCGCGGCCGCGTGGCTTTGAGTTTGAGTTCGAACGTACCTTGAGCTTCGGCCAGATCGTGCACGAGCGCCATCATGACGCATCTTGACATTGCCGCACGTCAGTCAACAAACTTTGCACCTCATCACGCTAGAGACAGATACAAGAGAAACCCGATTTCTCACTTTGCGATGTCCAGCGATTGATCCGATACGCACATAGCAAGCACGGCCATGCGGTACATGTGATCGGATATGCTACCGTGATGCGTCATTGCGCAAGATAGAAGGGTGGAACTTGAAGGGCGGGGAAAGGTTTACAGTACCTCTCGGGATTTAGGATCTGTCATTTTTGTGTCTGTGTCAGAGAAGGTCGATTACATCCGAGGATATGACTACGTTGTTATCGACCCATCCCGTTCGTTTCTGTGTCTGCGCGTATGCTACAGGGTCAATATCCCTGAAACCAGCGTGATAGACAAACGGACCTTAAGCCGCTCCAGAATATGGAAAAAGGCAAGACGGTCAAACGCGGTGTCCCCTGAAGACTTGTAGAGAGGAGGAAAGGCCCGTCTTGATGTCATCTCGGAATCCCCAGTCATGCTGATTGCGAAGAATTCGCGGCTGATTGTGTTCACACCGGTCCGGAGCTACCGGTAAAATAAAATAAAGGCAAAAAAGAAATAAACGGATATAACCAAAGTCAATGTCCGTACCAAACAAAAAATCACATCTCGCTATGGTTTTATGATGGAAACACCTCCACCTCGTCGCCGTTTATTTCCTCTTCTTATTTCTCCCAGGTCGCTGTCAACCTCGCTCTCTTTGCATCCCGTCAAGCTCGCCCCACTCTTACCAAGTCCGCCAACTGCCTGAAACTGAGGACCGGGCTTCGTACGGCGCCGACCACCGTTGCTACCGGGGTTCCCGGGTGTCATGTTGGGTAGTGACGTCGCAGTAAGTGGCAATGGGAAGGGCGACGGAAGCTCATCGACGGCAAGCGAATGCGGGTTCGTGACCGGACCCGGGGGTGTGGGTCCCAAACCGTTTGGAACCCCGTTAGGGTGTGACGCGAGAGGCGTAGGGGGAGGTGATGTACCGAGTCTATTGCGAAGCTTGCGCGTGATGTGTGGACGCGACTGGGAATCGAGTGCGGCCTCTGTATGCAAACAGCGACGGCTTGTTTCAGAAATGTGTCCCTTTAACGAAGAAAAAACAAACAAATAATATCGCGTACCACTGACGGTTCCCTCTCCATCCTTTTCGTCTCGCGCTCTCCGTCGCCGTTCTTCGATGCCCTCAAGAAGCCGCTCCCGTATCCTGTCTCGACCGCGCTTCCATTCCTCTTCGACGCGTTCCCGTTCAAGATCGTACTGCCGCCTCTGCACTATCGAGAGAATTCCGTTCTTCCACCGCCAGCTGCGCGAGCAAGGCTGAACGTTCGATGGAGAGGGGATACAGGCGAAGCGTATATGAAGGAAGCGTCTCTGGGCGTGCGGCGAGTTGCATGGCCACGCTGTGAAGAGCAGAGATCGATTCGGCGTATTGGCGGCCGCTAGGGGAGACAGATGCCACCTTGTTTGGACGCCGGTGGGACAAGGAGGAAACGTAAAGGAGACACGCACTCATCGCGCCGGTCATTCATCTCCTTCCCCAGTCGTCCTACGATCTCCTTGCGCCTTCGGTCCTTCTTGCCGTCATCGACGTTGGTGCCTGTGACGTGAAGAGTGACCGAGTGAATACGTGATGTGGAGATGCAACACGAGGATACCATGCTGTCGTGAACTTGACCCCGCAAGCAAACCAGACGATGAGTGATGTATGGTATGATGCGGGGTTTGCGGGTAGCTCGTAACTATGTCGGGGGTATTGTTCTGAATTTCTGTGGGATTCGCTCGTCCCTTGTGGGCGGACGGTGGAGGCATATGGAAGAGGGAACACTCCTGGTTGTGGCGGCATGGTATATGGTGTGGATGATAAGACTCAGGAGGGCGGTCGTCAGTGATCACTAAGCTAATGATGGCAGAGTGGTGGCAGTAGGCATATCCGTGTAGCAGTTTCAGACTTTGGCTAATCGTCCTCGGTTCACCGGACCGTCAATCCCGAGCAACCAAGTCTATGTGTCGTCTCTACTCTATTCTACAGCAGAATATAATCTATGTGTTGTGTTACAGTAGTGCTAGAGGGTCACAACATCCAAGTCATGATCAAGCGGTACTATATGATGGAGGCCCTATATTACAATGCAAGTATCAGCAAAATAACAAATAATGTGCCGAAAATCCGACGGACCAGGAGAGGCATTGGTGTTCCTAAGTGCAGCCAGCATTGTAGCTTTCTCATCCTCAGAGAGGTGGTCTGCTAGTCGCACAAACCCGTCGATCAAAGATTTGCGATCTCCAAGTAGTTGGTAGATGATGTGTTCGCCTTTGAGCTGTGCGATCGCAGGCGAGAGATCGAGTGTCTCGAGTGTTTGGGCGGCGGCTTGGTGGTCTGACTTTCCACTGATACCAGAGAGGTCATTAAGCAACTGTTCGCAATATTCACGTGATTGACTTGGACCAGCGGCAGCAAGTTGCGCAAGCGCATTAGAACGCGCCAAGCGCGCGCGCATTGCCCAATAAAAGTAGCGGCGCGCTTCTTTCCATACGGCTGGTTTGGCGCAACCCTTCGCTTCCATGCGGCCAACACGGCTGTAAAGAGTGATGAGCGGTGCAAAAACGAAACCACATCGCCAACTCACTCGTGAAGATCAGCATACAATAGCGCAATTTGCTTGTATGTTGGCTGGAGAAGCGCCTCACGCTTTTCAAGTGATTCCGTCGCAGCGGCGCGCGCTTCCGGGGTTTTGGAAGTGTCCTTGCTGTCTTTCTTAAGAGCCGCGTACGGTAGGTCCATGCGTTCCATTAATTGAGAGATTTTCTCACGACGCATCTTGATCTCGATGATACCCTCCGGCTCAAGCACACCAGCGCGTGCTTCGACGTCGGCGTACATCTCCATCTGACCGTCTGCGTTGATCGATGGGTCAAGAACGACCCAAGCGCCTCCACGAAGCTCTCCATTCGGCACGATGTAAACAAAGACGGGTTGCTTATACGCTGAGAGCCCGTCGACAATCTTTGAGCCTTGCTTGAGGACTTCGTCGAACATATCTTGTTGGCCACCAGAAAATCCACGCCAGTTTGCGAACACGATGAGCGGCAGACCCTCACGGTTGAAATCGAAGATTGCTTGAGCTGTCTTATACGCTGAATTCGGATACCAGACTTGACCAGCCTCCATGATACGCTGTTCGAACGAGCTCGGATTCGCAGGGTCCGCCGGGACAACGCGCTCGATAGTACGAGTTTCGACGGCAATGACACCCATCGGGATGCCACCAAGGCGGGCCCGACCAACGACGACAGTCTGGGCCCAACCACTGAGAGTTTCCTGAAAAGATGCCTTATCAAAGAAGCCGCTGAGCCATTCGTTGGTTGCTTCGTCATATTTGCCCTCGATGAACCAACGAGGGTCGTAAGGGCCCTTGGGTGGGACGTAGTCGATCTCGCGATCCCACGTGTCGGCAGTAACACGGACCGGGAGCTTCCCGTCCTTAAATGCGGGGACATATGACAGCCACTCGATTATGTGTGAGGCTCCTTCTAAGTCGCTGCTCGCTGTCAGATGGGATACACCATTCTTGAACATGATTTGGGTACCACCAAGCTGTAGGTTAGACGTATAGACCTCGCGACCAAGAACCTTATTGAGGGCAGGGGCACCAGTAAGGATAATAGGCTGCCCTTCAACCTGTACAGCACGCTCGCCAAGGCGGACGAGATAGGCGCCGATGCCAACGGAACGCGCAGTGACGAGTGTTATCGTGAAGATGTCGTCGTACGCGCGAGAGGTTTCTCCCGCGATAAGACCCGAACCCTTCAATGACTCAACTCCAAGACCGTCCTGAAGACCGATGATATCGGTTATTCTGTGGCGACGCTCGCCATCTTCGATCTCCTCTGTCCGAACGGCCCCAGCACACTTCTCTTGGAGTTTCAGATAATTTTCATGTGTCAGGTAAAGGTAGTCGAAGCCTTTTTCTGGGTGGTCCTGGTCAATCCAAGCCACTGAGAACAAGTTAAGCGCTTCTTCGCCGAGGCCAATGCGGGCACCTGAGTTTGCAGAAAGGTAGATACGGGGAAAACCACGTGCACGCGCATACTGCGTGACGAGGTAGAAGAACCGATCTTCTGTTGGACCGAACGAGCCAATCTTGTAGGTAATGTCGTTGGCTATGACAACAACGCTGCGGCCATTTGGGTATTCTGGAGTCCGTAAAGTGAACACCCATCCAACCATGCCGAAAGGTATTGTATCCTGGTGCACGATCCACTTCCATAAGTTGATCGTTCTCATCCATTATGAGCTCCTTTGATTCTAGGTATGTCTTTGGAGGCGATAGGGACAGGTCGTTAGCGCGCGCTTTAGTCCAAACATTTTGCAGCGCCTTCGAGAAGAGGTCCGGGAAGTCATAGACGTAGGTAGTGCCGATGAGATGGGCCTGGTACCGCTTGGGTTGAAGGGATCCCTTCGTTGAATACGGTTGATTCACGGGTTGCAGGTGGAGTGGACCCTTCTCCCCAATCGATTTCAATATTGTCGTGCCTTTTTCTGTGGTGATTTCCTGATAGCCATGGAAGTTGACTACAAAACCAGAGACATTCTCGATGATGCAGCGAATCGGGGTGACATTACCCTCGCTGTCTTCCAAGGCAATGCGGATCTCTGAGCTAGTAACGTGAAGTCGCCACAGCCGTTTGCCATGGCGTTCAATGAAGCCGGACACGGCCGCCAAAACGTCTTCATAGGAAACTGAAAGATTGTAGATAAAGTTCATGAAAATGTGATTGCAGTCCGAGTTGCGATACTTGACGCTGACAACCTCCAATGCATCGAGAATACTGGTGACGCGACGATCCGTCTCTGAGATCAAATAATCCGCGGTGTTCATACTGTCACGAAGGCGGCCAGGGCGGATAAGAGCGCGAATGAAGAAGAGGTGGTCAAGTTGATTCTCTCGGGCGACAGCATGATATATATGGATTTGCTTGCTCTCGACCAAGCAGGGCTCGAGGTTGTAGTTGGAAAGGCGGCTGAGCTCGAGTTGATATGCCAGGGCCGGTTCAATGTTGCGAATGGCTTGTTCTTCTTGCCAAACAGAGTCCTTATCGCGTAGGGTGTAGTACCAGGGATATTGCCCGCGGCGGCAGAGCACAACGGACACGCGGCGAACGCCACGTTGCGCAAGGATGTGCTTCTGGTTGTTGACAAAGACGAAGATTTTTTCCGCCCATTCGGCATCCGACATGTCGTCCACCTCGTTGAAAATTCGGAGAGCCAAATTTAAGACATTCGGAGGTTGGCTGTTGGTGCCATACCGTTGGCGATGCTCGGCTTGGTCGAAAAGCGGGAGAGTTGCGGCAACGTGTTCAAAGCCAAGGGTGAGCGCATCCAGGTTCGCAAACGAGGCGATGGCACCAGTTCGGACGGGTTGCGACTGGTTGAGATTAATCAGGTATGTGAGGTCGCTAACAGAACCATGACGACGTGGAAGATCACTAAATACGAATATGAGTCAGGTATTAGATTGCTGTGGTGATCCGAGACATACCCAAGCTTGTCCAGGCGCGGAGTTTGTGGTGGCGAATGCGACTGACCCAGATTGAATCTCCAGGTAACAATACTGGGGACTTCGCCATCATCGGTACCATCTCCCTCTTCGTAGTCAATGGAAAGAAGATTATATGCACGGTATGCTCTGCGTACATAAACTTCGAAGGCAGCTTTGTAAAAAATTAGTGCGATGATACACTTGTTGTTAAACGTAGCGTACCGAGAGTCACCCAGGGGTCGTTGTTCACAAAAAACGCAGGAAGCACATCGAATACTGTATACCTTGAGTCACTCAGTTCTCTAAGAATCTCCGTTAACGGATTCCTGTGTCTGTTTAAGATACAAACATCGCAAGTATACTGCTTAGCACTCACTTGTTCTGACTGAGGCCAGATTCTCCGTAGTAGGCATTACCCAAAGAAGCTTTCAGAACCGCCTCCATCTGTATCAGACGCTCTTCGTACGACGGCATTTGGCCCGCAATCAAGACCTCTCGTGCCTTGAGCGAAACCTGGGTCGATGACCGGCCTTCGAGAGCAGCAAGGTTGCGGATAACCTCGAAAAGGGGGCTCTCAGAATTGGATACGGGGAGTCCAGATTTCTTGACATGATCCAGGATGGCAAGTACAAGCTTCGCTTTACTTTGTGCCTTGATATGGCTGAGAACGAGAGAGACGACCTCGTCAAGATCATCCTTGTGTTGCTCCCGTAAGCTGAGGACACGAGCCTCAATGCTACCGCCGAACAGTTTCTCTGTGTCCGCATAGCACGCCAGGAGGTTAGCGAGGACATATACCTCGTGAGCTTTGAGGCCGCCAATGTAACGTTCGACGACATCAAAGAGGGCCCCAAGCTGAGTGCGAAGCATGGCACGCTCTTGAGGACGTACGTTGTCCTGGAGGTAGTGGTCGAGAATCTTTTTCAGCCGTGAGGCCGGGAATTCGGATGTAGGACCTTTAGACTTCGACGCTTCAATGGCATTGCGGACAAGATCCTCGAGCTTCGATGGCATGCGACCAGAGAGTGCAGAAAGAATCGCGGTCGTTTCAGAGTAAGGAAGGTCGGAGTCTCTGAGTACATCTGTGAGACCTTTGAGAGATGGTGCCATAACTGGCTGATTATCGAAACCTTGGAGGATGTTTGTCAACACGTCGATGTACCGTGCGAGAAGCTGATGGGGTTTTGTGCCAGTAACACCGGGTGGACCAAAGGAAGGCAAGAGGCCGTTAAAGGGCTTCGCGTGCTTTACACGGGCGGGATCATCGAGGGTGAGAATGCCGAGAATATCGCCCGGCTCTAATGAGACCCCTGGCTGCTTGACAAAGTTTACGATACCATCCTCGGAGGCCACAAGAGGCATGTACATCTTCATTACTTCGATCTCGGCGTAGGCATCCCCAGCGTTGACATGGTCGCCGCTGTCGACAAGAAAACGTACAAGCTTGCCTGGGCTAGGACTGCGTAATTGAGTTGGGTCGTTCTCTTGCTCAATGAGACACGTCTTCGAATCTACCATCAGACGCAGAGCACCGACTTCCTCGCGCCAGTAGACCGAGTGGCTTTTGTCATCAAGGAGTACAAGGAGGCCGCCGTCAGCTAGCGGACGCGCACCAACAGACGTATTGCCGCCATTGAGGTAAAGGGTCCAAGTAGTACGGGAGGAACGGGTAGCTGTAAAGGAGTAGCGAGTATTTTCATAAATGAAGTCGACGCCGAAGACTGTCTTGAGCACATCACGTGAAGGAACTTGGCCCTTGTCGAGGATACGTTTGTACTCGGACCAACAACCCTCGGAAGCGATATGAGCCCTAGTAACCGCACCGCAGATAACGGCAAGCATGCTGTCGGGACGTTCGGCAGTCAACTTATTGCTGATAAGCGAATCAAGCCAGCCAGTTGTTATTGTATTCTCCTCGAACGCCTGAAGTTCCAGAAGTTTGATGAGATACTCGACAGTAGTGCGAAAGTCGCCGCGAATGCTAAGCTCCTTAAGAGCGACGACCATGTTCTTCCGGCTCTCGGACCGATCTTCACCATACGCAAAGATGTGGCCAAATTGCGAGTCGGCAAACTCGTGAAGTCCGCCAGCGCTATTGACTGAAAAATATCCCCAAACATTCGTACTGGAGCGAAAGTTGAGCTCTTGCAATGCCCCGGAAGAGGGTTTGAAACCAGCATCGGGGTTTTCCGCAGTGATGCGGACAGCAACAACATGGCCCTTAGGGCGAGGTTTGCGCTGTAGTTGGTTTGATTCTGGCTTGACCATGTCAAAGTCGATTTCCGATGTGCCATGGGGCGCTACGCCATAAAGCTGACGAATAGTCCTGATTCGGTGAAGAGGAATGCCCATGGCCACAAGAAGCTGGGCTGCGGGAAGGTTTACGCCCGTTACCATTTCCGTAGTTGGATGCTCCACCTGAAGGCGTGGATTGAGTTCCAAGAAATAAAATACGTCCTCTGCGTGACTGTATAGGTCTTGAAGGAAACCTTCAGGAAAGGCTGCTCGCACGTAAAGAAGCCATTGCTTACATTCCACCGTGCCGGCGCTAACGTAGCCAACAAGTTTGGCCAAACGAACAGCAGCACGTTCCATCTCTTCAAATCTTTCAGGGTTGGCAATGGTAACAGGCGCCTCCTCGATGATCTTCTGATGCCGTCGCTGAACCGAGCAATCACGGCCAAAAAGAGAGATCGCATTTCCATATTGGTCTGCCAGGAGTTGTACCTCTAAATGGCGAGCTTGACCAGCCAGCTTCATGATAAATATGGGTGAGCCTGTCACGTCATTCATACCGTAAACACGTATTCGCGATCCAAAAAAAATATAACGCACCTGGTATCTCACCCACCACAGCATTATATGCAATCTTGAAGCCTTCGGGCGAATCAACCTTCCGGATGCCCTTTCCCCCACCGCCTTCACTAGCTTTGATCATAACAGGCCAGCCAATTTGCCCAGCCTTCTCCAAGCCTTCCTCGATGTTCGTCACACAAGCAGACTTGTAAGCATGATCAGGAACAGTGACGAAGCCTGCATCAGATAACACTGTTTCCGAAATGCCGGTGCCCGACCATGCCATCGTGGGGACTTCAGCACTCTGTGCAACAATTGTACTTGAAATTTTGTCCCCTAGGCTTCGCATGGCACTACCTGGGGGACCAATGAAGACGATCTTGTTTTTGCTAGCAGCAAGTGACTCAGGTAGACGTGGGATTTTCCGATGCGTGTCCCCAGCCTGCCCAGACTGCATGTACCCCCGCACGTTCAGCAACGTCAATAATGAGGTCGACATTGGCATAGTTGTTGTTGTTTGTACCACCTGGGACCTCTACGTATCGATCTGCCATGCGGATATATTCCGCATTAACTTTGAGATCCTCTGGGGTTGCCATCACCGTAAACTCGACGGCACGGTCATCGCCAAATGTTTCATAGCTCCATTGCCTAATGGACCGGATCTCCTTCACGGCGGCGATACCTGCGAAATGCATCAACACCGTATCCGATAGATATCTGCTCGGTGTACAGACCATTATTGGCAATGAGAACCTATGATGAAGTCAGTATGAACGGGTAATAGAATGCATCTCCACGAATTTCACCTTGGTTATAACAGTATGGCCACCGTTGACTTTTACAAAGTCGTGAACGCGGCCAGTCGGAGCTTTGTCGAGTGAATTACCGCCTGAAAATGCAAAAATAGTGAGTTATGAACGGCCATTTGCTAGGGCTGGTCGAGAACGAACCAATGAAGTGGGTGACTTTGGAGTGGTCATAGGCAACCATCTCTATAGGGGAGAAGGGGGAGTTTAAGATGAAGGCGCCGTTTTCGAGGGGAAACTGTAACGTTTCGTCCTTGCCATTACTCGGTTTCTTCTGGGGCAAACCCCAATTCCCCCAAACATCTCTTGCCTTACGTCAGCCGGGGACCTACAATTTCTTCGTTTGGCGGACCGGAGCGGTCTCTATTTAGGTAGGTGTTTAGGACAATGTTTAGGACAAGGGGCAAGGATAGGCAATCCTGCAAAGTCAGGTCTTCATACACCATGGCCTCCTACACAACACTATCTAATGGCTACCAACCAAATGCCACACCAGGCAAAAAATGGGAGACCTCACTGCATGTAATTAACATGAATAAATACCTAGCTCTAGAAGCCCTCATCAACTGAACATGCTACACTAAGTTGCTCATAAGATCCTCAATGTTGTAGCATGAGCCATAGCTTTTGCCCCCCAATCCCTGAGCCTGCAGAGACCAACTGACCTGAAAGTCTTCATGCCGCTCACTGTACAGTCTGTATCCCCCATGTGCCCACAGGCCCCAACTGCCTTTCAGATGGTTACCAACACATTAGACCAGCCCTCCCATGCCTACCTCGCATGGCCACTAGCCACCACTTCATAATTAAGGCTCTGATGCCAAGAAATCCCCCAATCTCAGGACGCTGCTTTATGATCTCGTTCTCTCTGAAAGCGGTTGTTACCAAAACTTATACTAGAGAAGCCCAGAGTGCAGACGATGGATGCCATCGCCATCGAGGTGGGGGGGAACATCGTATCCTTTTGTGGTGGCTCAGATATTCCGCACATTTATAACCCAATCCAAGCAAAACCGATTGATGTCTTAACGCTTCGAAGAGATCACTGCATTGCTTGAGGAGAGAAGCCTTTATGATTAAAAATTCATTCTGTACAAGGCAGGCACCACAGTAGACATACGCTGTATGGTAGCGAAAAACCGCAACAGACTTCACTAAGAAAAAGGTCTGCGCTTCTCAAGCACCAATCTGCCGTGTGAATCAACAAGCAAACATATTCGTCTTGGCCCTTCACCAGAACCGGAGCAGGGTGGATATGAAAACGCTGCCCGGGCAGAAAGGGGCCGCATAAAGGATCTAGGATACTAGAGGCAAGTGGAGTGGGGTGAATGAAATGTAATTGGGCGTCCCACGAACACAGTTGCGAAGAACGAACAACGAACGAGGGCTTAAAACCTCCAATTTGATTGAACCAAACACGTGCAATAGATCAGTCAGCGTAGTAGCGCGTACTCCGTTCAACACGCGCATCAGCAACTCGCGTTGACTCAACCTATCCATGTCCTTTCCATGCACAAGACTATCAACACTCTTATCGGTCAGCTGAAGTCTAATGGAGTCAAGGAAAGGCATGCTGCAATAGCATCCCTTCGTACAGCCCTAGCTCGGGATGGCGTAGTCAATGAACTGGACGATACCCCCAAGCGTCTTGGGTGGCTCGCTCTTTTTCAGGCTCTATTTACAGCTGTTCTAAATGAGAAGTCCCTAGCTACACATTCTACAAAGTCTGCTTCTGCTGCGAAGAAGAGAGTCGCGGAGGCCGCGTCCGCAGTCCGGTGGTTAACGGAACGATGTGTTCATCTGCTAACTCACAAGAACGTCATCAAGGCACTGCTGAACCACCTTGTACAGACTAGCTCTCATCAAGGGAGACTTTTTCTTCCCGTCGCACTGGACTATGCGAAGACAATTCGGTGTGTGTTAGACTATCCACCACACCTGGAACACATCGACGATGAGCTGTGGGTAAAATTGGCAGAGATGTGTCTAAATGTGGTGTTGGGGGATCCCCTGAGGAAGAGGTTGGTTCTAGAGGACGAAGGCGAGATTGATGAAATGAGGATGATGGATTCAACCTCTGAAGGCGGCGAAGACGAAGACGACTCCTCTGTTACCTCACCTGGAACCAAGAAGCGAAGGCGACGCAAGGAAAGTGGCGTACCTCAACCCTCAACGGCGACAAAGGGTACCCCTTCGCGTATCCAATCTCAACCGGTCTCGGTGGAACAGATCGAGTTCGCGTCGCTCCTTTCACTCCTCCTGACTTCCTCATCTGCACCTTTTCTCGCTACCGCGTATCCAGACTTGGGTTCCGCCATGTTGGACCGTCTTTCACGGTTCTTCCAACTATTTCCAACGGACACCTCTCTCCATCCAGACTTCATCGTTATTTTGTCTGCGACACTCTCTCATCTGGCTCTCAACAAGCGAGACGCCGTCACCCGCTTCGCCAAGAGATCATGGGATGGATTGCTTGGGATATGGGGAACCAAAAACAAGACAACGAAGGAGAGTCTGATTGTTGTCTTGCGAATCCTTTTTCCCTTCTATACCGATCGCTGTCCCGAAGCAGGCCTTGCATCCCTTGACTTTTCCTACCTTGAGGGGGTCTCACGCTTGTGGCACCTATTAGATGGTGAAGCCGAGAGCAGATGGGGGGTTGACGGACTCTCATTGAATTCGTTACGGTTGTCTCGCACAGGGAACCAACCCTGCAGTGCGAGCAAGACAGGCGCGTTTGTGGCGCGGACGTTTCAATACGGATGGAACTTCGATGCCAATCAGGCCATGACGTGGACCATCCTCGAGTTACAAGCGGATTGCGCGGAGAAAGTTTGTCGCTCTCTTTTTCGAACCCCATGTGTTGCTTATTGTCCCCTAGCTTCATATATTATCAGAGTCGTTTCACTCCCAACCACCCAATCTCACTAAGCGTGAAGGGAAGAGAGCCAAGTTCGACAGCCCTGTTGTGTCGTTATTACATGCTATCCAGCAGAAGTCGACGCCAGTCATTCGATCATATCATCTTCAAGTCCTCCTCTTCTTCATTGATCGACACTGGGCGGTTTTACATGAGAGCCTACAACAGAGCGTCCTTTCACACTTGCTCCAATTTATCTCTTGCGATGATCCGCCGATACAGTCTTGGGCGTTTCTCTGCTTGGCGGCGATAGCTGAAAGTCAAGTGTCTTCCGGAGCAATTGCCGCTCTTTCATCCTCCCTTTCATCACCGCATACATGGGACCCTATCTGGACGCATGCTATCCGAAGAACAGACGTCCCAGCCGTGTCCAGGTCTGCCTGTCATGTCACGTACATACTCCTATTGCACGCGAAGCATCTCCTGACCTCCCAGCGCGTCCTCGTAGAAATTGAAGCTTTCGCGAAGGATATGGATGTCCAGGGACCCCCGTATCCATACGATTCAGTTTTCGCTTTTGTCGCTCTCTGTTTACAAGTGGCCAATCAAGATATGCGGCTGTATAAGATGCGCATCGAGGACAAGGTTCTCAGTTGGCTAGCAGATTGCTATAGCCTTGATGCAATTCGAGACTTAAGAGGCAGCTCCAGAAGCGAAACATCAAGAACTTCCAGTCCTCTTGCCAGCGATATAACACTCATCATGTCCAGCGCTTGCGGCCTGCAAAGGCGTGCAAGCTTGCCGTGCCGCATGGTGCTCCCAGAGTCGATCGTTGTATATGCTGTTCAGGAGGAGTATCAAACTACCGTCATCCGCGATTTCTTGCTGCGGGCCCGCCTCCCCGCTTTCATTCCTTCGTCAACAGAATCCCCATCTATTGTGCTTTCGTCGATACCCACAAATGCGGTCACAATCGACGATCTGGTGTCCCCTGGACCCAGAGAACGCAAAGTATCATCAATTCTACTGAAAGTACTCGAAGACACCGACGCGATGGACAGCAAAAGTCCCCTAAACGCCGAGCGGGCTCGAAGTATTGTAGACTTTTCCATCGCTGCGCTATCCTTCGAAGGGCTACTTATCCTCAACGGCACTTTGCCAAACCTCCGAGTCTTGCATGCTGCTTGCAAGACAGCAATTACCATTGCAAAGGTATTCACATGCAATAAGTGGACGCTCGAAGAGATGTCACTCGTACTTCTTGGATTTGACCCCCTTGTCCGAGTCGCAGAAGACGATGATGCAGACCCCTGGATAGGGTTACTCTCACCTCACCTGGAGGCTGGGATCAGACGAGAAGTATTAGACCGCTTGGTTAATGTCAATTCGGACAGAGAATGTCCCAGTTCGCCCGTATATCGAGAACTACAAAGAGTTATCTGGCGGATACCCGAGGCGAGTAGCGGATATTTTCGTTTCAACTCGTATCAAGCTCACAGGTGGGTAGGTCTCGAATGTTCTTACTCAAGTGATGAATGCCATGAAAACGATCTTGCGAGTTGTCTTGGCTAGGATGACTGGACGACCCTTTACTCCTGATGGTGTTGAAGCAGAGGATCAGGACGACTTTAGCCTGGAAAGCGGCACAATCGCAGTTGTTCCCGTGGAAGCGCAGAGGCAACCAAGTGGCAGAACCCCTGCCGAAGCAATTCTTGACGTCTGCATGTCTTTTCTCGCGATAGGTCCTATTCTCCAGTCTTTCGGAGAAGAACCAACACGCGACCGGGAGCTGACTGACATCGTTTTAAACTGTAATGGCGACGAGTTCTTGCTTGCTTGCAAGTACTTACTTGACCAACGTACGCCGCCGGGCGCTCAACATCAACCTTGCAACGCTGGACAACCTGCTGGTAAAATTTGCATCACTTTCAACACAATACATCTACCAGCTGAATGTCCGAGCTAAAACTCATGATCATCCGTTTGCTGGACTCGACTGCACACCTCTGGACACAACCCGACTTAATTGGTCATGACACGGTCGATAAAGTTCGCAATTTCTTCGGGTGGTTATTGGAACTCGTTCGCGTTACCGACGACGGCGATGGCAAGAGGTCAAGAACTAAGGTTCGCTGTTGGAAAGTTCGCGACGCTTTCGTGGCTTTCTTGGCCCGATACATGGCATTGGACCCGTTTGAACGCATATGGACCACGAGATCGCCCTCACCTTCAGTCGATGTTGGCGACGCCGACTCCAGTCATGGGCACCCTCTTACTCTACCCTCGCATGCCCTACCGACTACCAACCAAGATGATGACATACGTGTCCGTTTCCGGTCTGCATATGTCAACGCGACGCTGTTCAACCTTCCCCGTTTCCATAACGACCAACCTATGGTACAATATCGCGAGATCCATGCTAATCTCTGTACCGATATGACAATGTAATGGCCCAAAGGAAATGCTATGGACTCAGACTTACTCTTACTCTTTTCAGGTACGAGCATATGCTCACACGGTTCTTGGCTCTAGGAAATATCATGGTCGTGAGCTCAGCCGTTCGCCGAGGGCCGTATTGGCACATCTTGGAAGCGGGCTACTACAGCGATAAGTATAATCCACATATTATAGCGGTGTTTCGAGGCGTCTCCGATCGCCTTGGGCTAAGCGGACCTTCCCAACTTTTCGAGGTCTACATATCCCAAATCGCGTATTCCATCTTTTTAGCTGGAGTGGATTTCCTTCGCTGCCCTCCAGAAGTTCTGGGGTACAATGACAGAAAAGTCTCCGCGGAATCAGCGTTACACGCCTTTGCCCCAATCTACATTCTGATGGGTGCCCATGACTCGGAGACGATCGCTCGGGGATTGTCGCTCTTTTGCTAGCCATTGTCAGGCCGCTCAGATATCCGTTGTGGACGGCTATCTTGACTGCTTCGCCGTCCTCGTCGGCTATGAGCTCGTTTCTAACGTGGACAATAACGTTGCAAAGCCATCATCACTCGTCGACTGGCGTTTTACTCATGTAGACCAGAATTGGCTTGACAACACAAGCTTCGAGGACCAGATGGCTAACGACGTTGATAGCATTGTCGTGACAGTCTTGCGTACTCTCGGAGATCAGGATTGCCAGAAGATCGTTACGGAACTCGGTGGCCCATCTCAGCGGGAAGGGCAAGTATTTAGAGCCCTGACTGCCTACCGTATAGGTTGGAGATATCAAAACCCATGAGGCAAACCTTCCATCATATAGTGCTGGAACCGTACTCCGGGCTCTCAAATGGCTCAGCGACCACGTTCCCGACACTGACTCTGCCTCAACAACATACCATGTCATTCAACAACTCCTCACCGTTATCCAAGAGTCACCTCTAGTCAACGAGCAGCTTCGGTATATGAACGCCCTGTGTCTATGGGTTTCTTGTCACTTCCGGCATTTCCGAGACCCGGTCCTCCTTCACACTTTTATTCATGGTGTTGCCTCCCTCCTAGAGCAGACGGATCTTACTCTAATCGCAAAATCGATTTTAGAGTGGGCGCTTTCACAGTATGCTAAGGTCACGGAGAAGGATTCCCGCCTTGCAAATATCCTCATACGGATTTGTTGTGTTGCAAATGAACATGCAGGCAGCAAGAGCCTGGCAATTGCGAAGATCGGAGAAGAACTACTGTACTGGCTAGAGGGTCAGATGCTCCAACTTGCCAAGTTCTCAAGTGTCAAGGGCCAAGTTACCAAGGCATTCCCTGCCTGGCCCCGCGAACCACCCCCTGAACTGGAGTCTTTGTGTCAGGACGTTTCTGCACATACATTATCGTCTGTCCTCTCTGACCCTCGAATCACATCGAACAAGTTCACTTTAGTGCGGACGTCTCTGTAAATTGTCGTCTTTGGGTGAAGTACTCACAAGAACAATTTTCTCGGATCGACATCTGGCGCTTGAAAGATTGTATTCCGTCCTCATGGCAGCTGCATACGGCCGACATAGATGCTTTCTCTTCCTTGCTCCTCTCACATAAAGGCCAAATCCAGAGCTTTGGGCTGAACCCTCTCAGTGGCCAAGTTCCAAAACATCAACAAACCCGCACACATCGAGGGAAGGCGATGAAATCGCCCGCCAGCGACTCATCGCTTGCAGCTGAGCGCTCAATCCTGGAGCTCCTCTTGACTATGCTCGATTCGGATATGGCTTCAAAGGTACATATGGCGTATCGGGTTCTACGCACCCTCCCTCCTGAGAGCATGCCTGACGCTGAGTCGTGGACAACTGAGCATAGCACAGTCCTTGGTTATTTTCGCAGTCGCTCACGTCATCCATCGACTAGGTCACCTGCACCGCTCTATGTCCTCTTGGCCTCGGATGTTTACGTGAACATGGCCAGGGACTTCAAGACTTGGATTACGACTTTTGCTATGCTGCTTTGCGATGTCCTTGCTGAACACAACTCCTTCTATTCTCGGCTCCCGATTGTTCTACAAGCTGATCCGGACTTTGCGGAACAAGTAACGCCTATACTTGTCCACATTCTTCTCTCTACTTCCTTTGGGGACACTAAAGTCAATGAAACCCCTCGCACCATTCTCTCCCAGTTTCTCTCACGAGTTCTTATTTCGACTACATCTGATGTGTCCTCCCTCCGAGCTGTTGTCAACATCGTCCTTCACCTACGCCTCTTGCAACCACGGCAGGCTGATGACGAGCTTGCATATGATAAATGGCTTGACCTTGATTTCATGCTCCTCAGCAAGAGCGCCATTCTTTCTGGTGCTTATACAACGGCCTTACTCTTTCACGAGCTTGCTTTGGAGTATCCAGTAACCGATATTTCCTCACCCAGAAGCGCCGATGCAGAAAACATCTTGTTCGAAATCTACAGCCATATCGAGGAACCTGATGGTTTCTATGGTATCAAAACGCAGGACCTTCACCGCTTTCTTCTAAAGAGGTTTCACCACGAGCATCAGTGGGAAAAGGCATTCAAGTTCCATGGTGCCGCTCTAGAGGCTCGGAGCCAGGGTGGCGTTGATACTGAAGGTGTCTTACATTCTCTCTATTCCTTTGGATTCGATACGCTTGCCTTGAGCGTGCAACAAAATGTCTTTGATGCCAGTAATCTGGGAGCCACTTCCTCAAACATGATTTATCATTTGGGCTGGCGCACCGAAACCTGGGATCTACCTGACCAAGCTTCGGTTTCGGGCTCGGGGTCTGCCCTGTACAATGCCTTGAGAGCCGTATCTAGAGAACGTGATCCCCAGGTTGTCGACACTATTGCCAGGAAAGCCATGTTAGACGAGATGGAACGCCTCAGGACGCTAGGCGACGAAGATCTCGCCGGAATCCGCGAAGTCATACGAAATATCATGTGCTTGAGCCAGGTGAATTCACTGAGGAATGGCCTACAAGAATGTCAGAAAAGCGGAATGCTTGGCCCTGCGTTGTGGTCGAAATTTGGTGAGATTGATGGTAGTTTTGAGTGCGTTCGCCTTCTGTTTTGGTGTTCTCCTTCTAAACAGTCACCCAGCTTTCCTGCCTTAGAGAATATCGTGGCTACTCGCATTTCACTCCTCCGCTCTGTAAGGCAAAAGGAGCAAAGACAACAAACTGGGAACCCGTTGACTCCCTTCATTTCCGGTTTAATGGACATTGAGAAACAGTGTCTTACGCGCATATCAGAGGCTGCTCGGCAATCCCACAACTTACAAATCGGGCTCAATTCCGTAATACGTGCTCAGAAGCTTGAACATTCTCCTACCGCTCTAGTATCTCAGGAGTTTGCAAATGTTCTTTGGGACGAGAGAGAGCATAAAGTCGCCGTTCAGTTCCTGAAAGACCTCATTCGCCTTCACTTCCCCGATATAAAATCGGAAACCACACAGGATCACATCCAAAAGGCTTCGCTTCTGGCTCGCCTGGTAACGTGTACAGTATTATACGACTCCAACGAACTAACCAGCCGTGAAACAGGGCTCGTGGACATCAGAGGCCTGTCTTGAAAAGCCGATGGACATCTGGACACATTATTTTCATCCTGCTGCGTCATTGGTGACCGAGCTCATCGCGACAGTGGATCGGCCAAAAACTTCGATTGCAACGGTGTATCATCAGTGTGCTGTATTCGCCGATCGACAATACCACACGATCCTACGATCTCCGGATGCCATCAAGTGGAAACTATATGCAGAGCGCAAAGAAAAGGAAATCCAGACGAGGAAGGAACAGATTTTGCGGACTCAGTCTGGCTCAAAAACTTTCCACGAGTTGAAGCTTGACCAAGCAAGGGCAGAGAGATTGCTTCGAGAAGATACGCAGCGCTACAGAAAACATAGTGAATCACTGAACACGTTTCTGCAACAAGCCATTGACATGTACTCGCGGTGTCTTCAAGCTGCCGACGATTATGACAACGACAGGCCACATCCGACTGGTCTCGCTTTGGTTTGCCAACTTCAATGACACCGACCTGCAAGACACTGTTCGGCCCTCGATTGATCGTGTTCCATCCAGAAAGTTTGTCTTTCTAGCCCATCAACTTTCCGCTCGCTTGGCGAAGCCTACGGATAATTCGGTTACAGGTAGTCAAGATATCCTGCAAAATCTCATCCTTCGGATGTGCCGCGAACACCCTTTCCATAGTCTATATCAAGTCTACTGCCTCCGCCCATCTCTTGGGTCCTCGCACAGTAATAGGCGCTCATCCACTCGTCTTGATCCCGCCATATCTCATGGGGAGAGAGCGGCTGCTGCCGCTTATATTTTCGATCTCTTGCGAGCTGATTCTTCATCAAATCAGCAGGTTGTGGACGTAGAGCGGGTCTGTGATGCATATCTTCAATGGGCTCAATGTCCGATCAAGGGCTCCGTTGACAAAGCCCGAAGTGGGCCGTATGCGATACCAAGTGATATGCTTATCCTGAAATTGAAAGATACCCGCGTTCCTGTCCTAACCGTCGATACTTGCATCGATCTCACG